>CM034147.1:510690583-510805541 GCA_019776745.2 Taxus chinensis
TATCGACCTTTATGTGTATGCCTTGTATACTCATAAAAAATTTCCTCTCTGAATTTGACCATATATTCTGATATAGGTAATATTTTTCTAACAAGCTCACACCTCTTAGGTTCTTTTCAATCTTTTAATTGATATGCCACTATGTTGGTCCAAAAATCTGTCGAGTGGACAGATCTATGGATAGGAGAGCCAACAGTGTGTAGGGCATAGCCCCTCTTTGAGATAGCAAAGTGAAACTGGTTTATTGTTATACTACCAAAAGGAATCTGTGCAAGTCTCACAATATTTTGCTTTCGGGGGTTTGGGATCTTATCCTAGTAGAGGTGCTTCCAACTGTGAAAAGAAAGGCAAGAAGGGAAAGAACGAAGATAAGATAGATCCAAAGGGGGAAAAGAAATTAATTCCAAAGCAGAAAGATCAGAAGGTCTATGTTTTGGGATTGGTAAAAAACGGAGCCAAACCTACTTGCATAGATGAACAAAGAAATACAAAGGAACAAATGACAAAAATTAGAAGTAGATTCAACAAAATAAACATGCAGATCTAACACAGCAAAGTTCTGATGCATAACACAGGTATTCAACACAAAGTCTCAATATTGTATTAATATTCTCTTCTATTACAAAAAGTAAAAATTCTTTTCTCCTCACTTCTATTTTTCATCTAAAAAGTGTCCACCATTGAATACAACAAGTATTCAATTATATATAGAAGAAGGAGAAGAGAGAAGGAAAAAAGAAACCAACAACTAATTACAAAATATCTAAAAGTCAATTGTTGACTTTGGGCAACTTGATGGATGACAACATCCCATGGTGCAACATGGATGATGTCATCATTTGTGCCAACATACTCTTAGATATTTACAAAAAGAAAATCTCAAGAGGAAGAAGGCTTTTCATCGTATCGTCCCGCAGCTGAAAGGGAGTATCTTGCTTCTGTTACTGTTTGGGAGAGGTAATGTGGAATTGGGTCTGATATTCCATGAATTTACTGACTATCGGCTGAAGTTGATCTTGGGTAGGACCCTTGGTATGATCGCCGATGACCTCGTAAGTCTCCCGCTCATCTCTGAGTTTTTCGGGGAGCTTGAAATATTCATTACCTACCTCAATCAGGTACCCCACAAAATCACGGCAGGCCAAAGGGTTATTGATGCATTCAGTGTCAAAAGTGACTTCTAGCCCTAGCCCTTGCGAGACTATCTCATTGAAGATCCAAATATTTTCATCTACCTTCCTCAAGGCAAATGAAGGAGTGAGCAGGCCCAGAGACATTCTTGGGACAATTTGTTCCATTTGATGCATCACATCTAGGGCTTCCTCCTTGACCTTGTCTATCTTTTCCAGGACAAATTCCATCTGATCGACCCAGTAGTCCAAAGCAGCAAGGATTTTGTTGGGTACCCTGGGGTGATCGAAGAAATGCCAAATTTTTCCAAATCATCAACTGAGCAGTCGAGCATCTTCTGGAATGTCTCATATTGCAACCTAGCATGGTCCAACTCTTTGGAGATAGGTCCCACAATTACCTATAGTTCTTTGTTTTCACCTGACCAATGTTTTGATATAATTTGGTGAACTTGACAATTACTTCCTCACTGTCTTTGAGGATCTGGTCTCTCCAGGTAGATACTGCCATAACCTTGTTGGACTAATCTTGGCATATTCATTTATCTTATTTTGGCTTAGGACCTCAGGAGTTTCAGCGGTAGTTGTAGGATGTGCACTGCCTATTTTCTACAGGGCATGGAGAAGATGCTTATTCTATTCTTTTAGAAGCCTCTTCTCTTCCTTTTCTTCTTAAAGCTTCTTGACAAAGGGCATCCACTGCAGATAGGGCCTCTCCTTGAAGGCTTTCAGATGACGTTCCCATTGTGACTTGTGTCACTGTGTAATCTATATGGGACAGATCCTTTTTATCTTTGGAGGGGTCGGGATACGTAATCTCTATTACTCTTTCTCCCGATGCACTCTGAGAGAAGCAGATTATGGGATTTTTCTTCTTAGCCCCCTTTACTGGGATGACAGTGAAGTCCATTGGTGCAATGGGGAATTTCCTCTTATGTTGACTCAAGTGCTAGAGAGATCCATGCTGGACTTAAGGGAGTGGGACCAGAGGTGGAAGAGGGAGAAACTACAGTAGATGAGGGGAAGTGCGTAGAGACACTTGGTGGCGGCATCGAGAGAGAGGCCAAGAAAGTGCTCACGGGAGGGAGAGATACTGTAGGAGAGGTAGTCATGGGAATGGAAGGGAGCTGAGAGATGAGAGAAGAAATAGTGGGGGACAGCTCCACGAGAGAAGAGAAGATGGAGGAAGAGGAAGGGGGAACAGTAGAAGATGGGGGAGAGGATACGACCGAAGGAATGGTCACTTGAGTCACATGAGGAGGGGGAGAAGGGATGGTGGGAACCTCCATGGTTGTAGTAGTGGCAACATCTTGAGTGGATGTGCCCATTGGAACACTCTCTACTGCTTCTTTCTCTAGGGATGACAGAGTTACAACCTGTTCCTGTGCGATGCAGAGGGAGGAATCTCAGGAGCTTCTTCTTAAGCAGAGCTCGATTCTCCCTCTTTATCCTTTCCTTTTCCCTTTGGCAGATGTTTCATCCTGACAGGTGCATTGCCCAAAGGGGACGTGGTAAAATCTACTCCGAGGTAGATAAGGCCATTCATTTTGCACCAATGTTCTGTTCACCTCAATTTTTCCTTAACTCTTACCTCAATGGTCTGAGATGTCTTTATTCTATCTATTTCGGCAAACGACTAGCTATCCCCATCCATGTCTAGATACACCTAATCAACTTCTTGATCAGTTTTTTGATAACCTTTTGGAATAATGGCCATGCCATATTAAATAATCTCTGCCAGGGCTAGGCGAGAGTGATCCTTTCTTCTGAGTTCGACCTCATGATACATGTCGATGTAGATATCCTCAATCTGTGGAATGTGGATCGGATTGAGTTTTTCCTTAGGGAGGTAATTTCTTGGATCGAATGTGGGCCTTGCCAAGAAATTGTGCTTTAGATTGAGCAGTTCTAGCTCTGCGAACATTTCCCAGGATTTGTTGTGGGAAATGCAAGTGTACCTACCCACTGTAAGGGGGAAAGGAGTTCTGCCCTTCTTCCTTTTCAGACACTTCTCATGATATGTTATGAGTTGTCTAGACAGCTCCAATAGGATCAGTTTAAGGCCAGCATACCTTGGCCAATTTGGTGTGCTCCCCGAAGAAGTTAGCTTCTCTGAGATAGGTGAAGGTGGGGAATTGGGTAAATAATGCCCCCCACTTCTCAGTCACTGTGACTATGGTCTTGGTCATCCGACCATGAGTCATATTTGGCCTCAAAAGGCAGACAATGCCATAGAAGAAAGCATCATTGATCTTGGTAAACTATCAGATGTTGTTCTCCAAATTCAACTCCAGGTAGTATTTGTATATTTTCACCTAAGGCCAAACCCCACATTAGCTCAGTGATGGATAATCCCTCTCTGAAGCTGCAGCGTAGACTACATAGGAGTTCATGTAGAACCTCCCCATTGTGGTGAGTTGTTGGAGCTGCTCAGAGATGGTCCTACTTATGATCTCTGCCCACTCAAAGCGTTGATCAGGCACATTCATATTCATGGTTTCCAGGTACCTGAGCATCAATTTGTGAAAGTAATGGGCATCAGAAAGCCCAAAAACTCTACTTAGGAATGTGATGGTATCACTGTAGTTCCTCAGAGAAGTCGTATGCAGTGAATAACCTGTGGCCACCTAGTTATCACCTTCTTATTCTTCAAATACAATTCATTCATCAGCTGCATGCATTTTTCTTCAGTATCCTCCCACACCTTGATGCAGTCCTCTTGGCTTACAGCCACAAAATGTCGGTGGTGGGGAATTCCTAGCATGATCTCGAAGTGCCGGGCAGTGACGTTGATTATGACCTTTCCCTTTCTGTTTTTGACACACCTTGTGTCTTTGTTGTAATAGTGGGCCACCACCATCATAAACTCATTATTCAATACACTAATGGGGATTCCCCCAGCAAAATACAGACCACTACCCACCAGTTTGTCCATCCAAGGACTGCATGTGACCCTCCTGGTTCTGGCCCAGAAATCTTCCATGTCAATGTGACCAAGTTCGGAATCTCTGATATCTAGATCACATTCTGCCTGGGACTCAGGCATTCTGACCCTTTGATATTTGTATTTCATCTCTTCCTCTATGAGCTTAGCCTTACCCTTTGACTTGGTTGGCCTTTTGCTTGATGTAGACATATGTGGATCTGAGTTCAGTTGCTGATCTGCAAGAAGGAGTGAATTCCAATGCAGAAGAGCCATGTTAGCTGTCATATCTTCCATTAAAGCTTTATAGAATGAGGAGTTAGCAATTTAAAAGCCTCTGGGCACACGGCGTAGGGAAATTTATAGGCTGAAGGGTCCAAATTATGGCACACTAAAGTAGAGTGTTGCAAGGAATAAATCAGTGCCAAAGGGCACAAGGATGCAAGGAAATTTTACATATAACATCATTGTTGTTATAGACAGGGGTGCACCTGCACCATTTATATGTGGTTTTATACTGGGTGCAAATAAGTTTGGTGTTGCATGGGAGCAGGATGCATCAATGGTGCAGGTATGTAACATGTAACATGGAATTTTGGTGTGTCGAGGAGCACAGGATCAATGCGTGTAGTGCTAATTTTATGCGTGCAAAGAGGGCCTTTGGCGCGGCACAATAAAACCTTACATGGTACCTTGTGTTTGTAAGTGGGATTACGCACTAGCACCTGAGAAAGGTTTACTTGGTTTTGTATAGCACAAGAAAGGCGCATGCTGCAATCAGGGTCAGTGCACCTTTACCGTGACTAAGTTCTTTGTAATAGGAATGACATTTGCGCAAAAGGAAAACCATGGGTGGAAATGATAACTTTTTAGGTTTTCTCTCCCCTTGAGTTTGTGATTTTTCCAGTTTTACCGACATGATTCGATAGAGAGGGGAACTCCGCAAAGAGGTCTAGGTTCATTTTTTTAGACAGAGCCCTCTTGGCCAACAGATATGGAAAGAAGTATCAAAATGGTTTGGGAGGGAAGATTTGCAAAAATGGGCAAGGAGGGGACTTATGGTTTTTTAGATTCATTTCATCATCCTCACAAACAACCAACAAAAACAAAAACACAAGAGGAGCAAGGACCACTTACCTGAGAATATATAGAATGAGAGAAGCGAAGTGGGGTCCATGAATGCGACACGAGGATGATGGGAACACTGACAGGTGTAGAGGAATAAAGTATTTTCACGTGTTTTTTATTTGTGAAAGTGACAGGGCAGATGGGCCTATATATAGCCAAAAGTGTAATAAATGTGCCAACCACTTTTTAAAGAGGCGCACACCAAAACACGTGTCGACATGGGAAACTTTGTGCCCAGTGGCGCAGATATGTTTTTGTCAACATGAAATTATTTGTGCCTTTGAGCGCAAATTTAATACTGTCAACACTGGACTTTGAGCGCCTTGGCACACCAATTAATGGTGCAACATTTTTGTTGCTGACAGAGAAGGTGCATGTGCCTTAGCGCATAGGCAAGAATGGTGCATCACGGGGAAGGTGCAACAATTGTTGTGTCAACACTTCAAAGAGTGTGCACCAAAGGAAATAAAGGGGGTGTAAATTTATCCTATGTTACATAGATAAAAGGTGCGCCCAGCCAAAAAAGGACCAAAATGACTAAGCTCAGAAAACTAGATTTCCTGGAAAGGGATTTTACAACATTCCAAATGCTAAGGGACCCCAACGAGGAACGAGAAAAAAAATTTGGTATGGTTACCTATAAAATTGCCCTCGTCAATTTTACAGGATAACAACTGGCTCTTTCTAGGGACTATCTTTGAGCGAAGCTCAAGGGTAGAGAACCCTAGATCAACATGTGCATATCCATTAAGATTCAGAGTCAAAAACAAGGGCAACGACGAAAGTGAACACATGACGAAAGCAAACACACGACATAAAGCAAACTATACAAAGAAGAGAGCAAGCTCTACTTCCTGAATATTTTGAGATGCTGCCCACTATAGGGAAGCAGGAGATCAGTTCCGTCTAGATACGAGAGATAGAAGCTATTCTCTCCATTGAGCTGCTTGATCTTGAAAGGCCCTCTCCATAGAGAATCAAATTTCCCGCGCACGCCCTTTGGCTCTCTTCGTTTTTCCCACAAAAGGATGAGATCTCCCATCTGGAAATCTCTTTGCTTAGATTTCTTATCGAATAGTCTCTTAATTTGATTCTAATGTTCGGTGATCCTGTCGACCACTATTAATCTTTTTTCTTCAAGCTCTGCTAGATACATGATCCTCTTTTCAAGAGAATTGTGGAAAGTCTCATCTTCAATTGCTCGTGCCAAGCCCAGAGCAAGGAAGTTCTATAGAAATGGGAAGCTCGGCGTTGATTCCATATAACACTTGAAAAGGGGACATACCGAGGGACCTCTTAGGTAGTAATACAATCCACCCATAAAGCGTCATACAATGACTTGTACCATGTCCGTCTAATTCTCATTAACTACCTTTCGTATGATAGTTACTAAGTTTTTATTACTGGATTCTGCCTGACCATTTCCCTGGGGGTAATAATCCGAGGCGTGGGCCAATATTATCCCGTATGTTCATAGAAAAAACTAGCAAACCTCTCGTGAGGAGAATTTGGAAGCATTATCAGCAGCAATTTTGTGTGGAATGCCAAATCTCTTGATGATATTATCTTTAATGAAATTACAAACAACTTCAGAGGTGGCATTCTTGACAGGTATGGCCTCCACCCACTTGGTGAAGTAATTTGTTACTGTCAAGACATAACTATGTCTGGCACTCAATTGGGGATGGAGTGCTCTGATAAATTCAACTCCCCACTACCTGAATGGTTCATTAATAATGACCAGTCTGAGTGGAAAAGCAGCCAATTTTGGTTTGCCAACAAATTGTTGGCAGAGCCCACATTTTGCTACCCAGGTGGCTGTATCCCAAAATAGTGTTGGCCAATAATACCTAGCCCGGATGATCTTGTGTGCCATTACAGGAGAGGAGAAATGACCACCACATGCTGAATCATGATAATTCTCAAGTAGCTTTATCTATTGTGGCTTATCAAAACATCGCAAGAAGATGCCATTTATTCCACGTTTGTATAAACAGCCATCCCAGATGACATATCTAGCCGCTTTGAGATTTATAGCATGCTTATCCTTTGAATTCAGATGAGTTGGGAACTCACCATAGGTGAGAAAAAAAGTGGTATCAGAATACCATTCATCGCTAGTCATGACAAATAGAACCATGGGTAGAGAATCGGCTTTCTCCAGCTGGCTTTGTGTTCCATCGGTGTAATCATCCTTTTCCTCAGGGTCCTTCTGAATCTCAGTTTTTAGCTATGAGTTGACATAGGCCCTTACCTCTTACTAGCTTGGTTGATTTTATATCTAGATCATACTCTTGAACCTTTGCAATCCAATTTCCTCGCAAACTCCCTAACTCCTGTTGAGTTAAGATTGACTTGAGTATCGTGTCAGGGACCAGCACCAATGTATGAGAGTTTAGAATATAATACTTAAAGTTCTTGACTACTTTGACAATGTCAAAGGCATGCTTTTCTGACTGATACATCTTTAATTCATGAGGCTTAAGGGGAGAGCTCATGAATGCAATCAGGGATTCGACATCCTTAGGATTTTTTTACATTAAGATGGCTGATACAGTATGCTCAGATGCATAGCTATACATGCTAAAATCTTTGGAGAAATTAGGACATACCAGGACTGGTGCATGAGCAACGGAGGATTTTATATCCTCGAATGACTTCTTTCCTTCTTCACTCCATCGGAAAGTCTGTGACCCTTTCATCATGTTCGATATGTGGCAAGTATTTTCAACAAAGTTGGGAACAAAGTGCCTAAGAAAATTCACTTTTCCGAAGAAGGAGTGAATGTCGGTTTAGCTTTTGGGTAAAGTGAGGCTCTGAATAGCCCTAACCCTTTCAGTGTCTATTTTTGTCCCTTCTTTGCTAATAACGTGTCCCAGCAACTTTCATTCCATGACTCTAAAAATAGACTTTTTCAGATTCACAGAGATCCCGTGCTCTCGGAATCTAGTCAATACTTGTCTCCAAATGATCACAATGATTATTTCACTGTATAGAGAACATAGTTAAGTCATCTAAATAAACTATGATGACCTTCCCCCGTCATACCTTTGAAACACGAAGTCCATTTCGCCTGCTGAAAAGTGGCACCAGTGTTGGTCAGGACAAAACAGGCATCCTGCTATAGGAAAATGTGCCCCAAGGGGTAGTAAATGTTGTTTTGAATTGGTCTTCAGGGGAGACTTCAATTTGATTATAGCCCAAAAAACCATCAAGCATGGACAACATTTCTGAACTAGTTATTGCCTATAGCAAGCCTAATCCATTATGGGAAGCTGGGTAGTTGTCCTTCAAGGACGCTTGATTTAAGTTACAAAAATCCACGCATATGCATATCTCGCTATTTTTCTTGCGTACTGGCACAATGTTCGCAACCTAGGTACTGTGATGGATAGGAAAAATGATTCTTGCATCTAGCATCTTCTAAATTTCAACATGGATGGTACCTGAGATCTTGGGATTATAGTGCCTCTATTTCTAGCAAAAGGTTTTGACACCATCTTTCAAAGGGATGTCATGTTGGACGTCTTCTCGGCTTGAAATATTTTAGATCAGCATAGGACCATGCCAATACATCCATGTATTTCTTTAGCAATTTGACAAACTTCTGACTTTTCCTCGGGTGTGCAACATTTTCTAATGTTCACAAACTACAGATGTTCTACCAGTACCTAAATTGACTGGTTCGGTCTCTAGGAGAGGATTTAGGATTATCTCACCTTGTTCTCTCCTGACAAAACGATCATGTCTGTCAAACAAACATTCTAAGAGAAATCTAAACCTTTTGGAATTTTATTTCCTTTGAGCTAACATATGCCATCACTTCTTTTTGATTCACTCGTCTTGATCCGTAACTAATTCACGGCATGCAGAAGTGGATCCTTCAAAATGAAGCTCACTAAAATTTTCTACCTTTTCCAGGAAGGAAATAAGTTGATTTTCGTCATTGAATACCTTCCAGTGCTGAGAGTTGTCTGGCACACTTGGGCGGAAAACTACCTCAATGGTATATGTGTCTATTTTCAAACCTGGGTGAGGGAGCATGAGGGATGCCGAGACGGCTAATGAATCAACCATGTCATTCTGAACTCTTGGAATGGCTCTTATTGAAAAAGCAGTCAAAATCCTTCAATGTTGTCCCATACCGTGTTGCGGTAATGCCTGAGCCTTTCATTTTTCACTTGGTATATCACTTTTAATTTGATTTTCGACCAGCTCTTCATCACCCTATACTTTTAGGTTCTTAATTCCTCTTTCTTTTGCGGCGTGCATGCCAAGCAGAAAAGATTCATACTCAGTAGTATTATTTGTGTTGAAAAACTACAACTTGAAAGAGAGAGGAATAATCTCTTCCTCAGGAGATATTAGCACGGCTCCAGCGTCCACATCCACTAGTTGCGCAGCTACCATCAAACTACAATGTCCATATCTTGTTAAGATCCTCTTCTTGGATGAGGAATATCCATTCTATAAGACTCTTTAGACAAGAAATAAGTTCCACATCCCTGATGATTCGAAGAGAATTTGGGCTTTGGGATTCGTCAGAATTGGTGACCAAGTACTTCTTTTTTGATTCCAGCTCTAATGTTTACATTACACCTTTGATGGGGATTCTAGCCTTAGACCAGTCCATATGAATCTCTCCACCAACTTCACTGCAAAAGCTCCTTCCTAGTAGGATTCCATATGCTACTAGAATATCGGAAACGAGGACGATCATCTTTACTCTTTTCTCTGGGAATGCTACGAATGTGAACTGCGCATCTTTGATCTGACCAATCAACAGGACCTATTTGGTTTCTAAGAAGTAACATCTTCCAAAAGGCTTGGTAACTGTAAGGCCCAGAGCATGGGTGACCTTTGCCGGCATGATGTTATCGGAAGCCCCATAATCAATTATGCAGGTTGCTTATTTTGTGACCATTGATTAAGGAGGGAGTGATAGAAAGGATCTATTTTTCCTGATGCAGAAGTCAAGGCAACATTTATGTAAGATGCAGGAGGAGTAGAAAGAATTCCTTTTGGGGGAGGTCTGAGCAGTTATGACAGCTTGGCTTTGAATGTATTCGGTCAACCTTACAAGCTGCTTCGGGGTTTGACTGAAGATACTTGGACTTCAGACATTTGGATCTTGGTATTTTTAGCATGATCAATTATGTCGAACGTGTCCAAGGGTTGCGTTGATGAAGGAATGAGTCCCTCATTTCGCAATGATAGGGTAGGATTACTGGTCTTGATAGGAATATGAGAGGACTGATTCAGAGGGGAGATAGGGGAAAAATATTTCTTCGAAAAAGACTAAATAACAGGTTGAGTGGGAAGGGGACTACCTCTTTTAGCGATGGTTGGAGGTGTGTTTGACACGGCCTTCCTCTTTCTGCATCTTGACAAGAACTTCTTCTTCTTTTCCTAGCGAGTGGGTGAAAACAGCATATGACTGCCCGCTTGCATACCCTTGGGTACCCTCTTCTTCATCAGATTCCTCTTCATCAAATTTCATATACCCAATAGTAGAGTCACCAGTCGGTTCGCCGACATCTTGACCATCTTCACCTGGCAATGAGGGTTCTTCATAATTTTTCTCCTCTTCTTCGATTTTAGCTAAAGCATTAACCGGAGGGGCCTTAAGCACCAACCACGGAGCAGCAACAGGTAAATGTGGCCTTTGTGGGACGTTATTGGAAGTGAAATTCCTCCGTGGGATATCCCAGTATGAAGTGCTAGGAGAATCCTGAGCTAGCTGCTTCTTTAACACGAGCAAGTCATTTGCCATCTTTTGAAATGCCGGATCAGATGAAGTGGCGGGAGAAGGGATCGAAGCTTTAGGCATAGACGGTTCTCTTTTTAATTCACCAGATATTAGCAAGTTATCTTCAATCCATATGGCAGCAGCTTGGGCGAGGACCAAAGTAGTGACTCATTCTTGCAAGAGTAAGAAACTTACTTTTGATCTCATGGCGTTCACGAAGAAACACTTCTAATTTTCTGGCGTTGGGAGCATGGTAGGTAGGAACACGGTTGATTAGTGAATTGAAATGGGTGATGAAATCACTCATGGTCTCATTGACCTCCTTCTTCAGGTGAGTGATCTTTGACAGTAACACAAACGCATCTTCGGAAGTCTTGTACCTTTCTTCAAATTCAGTCCGTAATGTGGCCCAACTAGTGATAGATCCGGCTAGAAAATGCTGAAACCATTCCGCTACGGGTCCTTGCAAGGTCTCTAGAAAGAGGAAGACTGACACATCTTCATGGGTCACATCCAGAATGTTGCATGACATGATGAATGTAGATATGTGTGAATCCGTACTTTGGTTCCCACTCCCATTGAATCTTGGGAAATTCTTTCAGTTTCCATGAGGAAGTGTGTGAATAGGATGTGGAAAAGCAAGAAGGTCCATAGGATTTCCCCATGGTACTACCATTTGAACAGTTGGAAAAAGGATGCGTGCCAGAAGCATAGTTCCACTGAGCACCAAAGCACTACAAAGTGATGTGGATGCTTCCTTGTGAGAAATGCTTCCTTTGTGGAGGTGAGACATTTCTGGATGACCGATCAGCTGAACTTAGCGATGAGAAGCGTGTCTGTGTAACACTTAAGTTTTGCCTTTGAAGTAGATCGAAAGTAGGATCGACTTCTCCACAAGCTCTTCCTACTATGAGTAAATGGTTCACCCGCCAGTGTACCTTCCAGATCTGTAATATTTTGGGAGCAGGTTTTAAAAACTCTTTTTGGTTGTACTTGCTGATTTTCTAAAATTATTGACAAAAATCAGTAGTATGTACTTTTTCTAAATATTTAATTTTATCCGCCTTTTTGAAAACTAGTTGCGGTTTAATGGCAAAGATTAGTGAGGATAAAATGATGGTAAAACTTAGTAAGCTGATTTTTGGATCTTAGAGTTGACTTTTGGGGAGGGTTTGAAACTTTTGCATAAACTAGTCAAAAACATCAGATCTACGGAAAAATACGGGTTTTCTGGAAAAACATAGCAAACTAAAGATCTCAAACTAGCCCAGATCTATGGATCCCTGAAGAAATTTTTTAGTTTGGAGCATTTTTGTAAAAAATTTAGATTTTGAACAAAAGTTAAAATTTGTAAACATGTAGTGATTTTTTTACAGTTTTATTGATTTTCTATAATACCACTACCATAGATTTGTTCAGTTCCCTAGTAGAGTCGCCAAAAACTATTGGTCTGAAAATCTGTCAGGTGGGAGTAGATCTATGGATAGACAAGCCAATAGTGTGCAGGGCATAGCAACTCTTTGAGTCAGCAAAGCAAAACTGGTTTATTGTTATTCCACCAGCAGGAATCTGTGCAAGTCTCACAATATTCTGCCTTCGGGGGGTTGGGATCTTATCCCAGTTGGGGTATTTCCGGTTATGAAAAAAAAGGAAAGAAGGGAAATACGAAGATAGGACAGATTCGAAGGGAGAAAAGAAATGAATTCCAAAGCAGAAAGGTCAGAAGGTTTATGTTTTGGGGTTGGTAATAAATGGAGCCAAACCTACTTGCATAAATGAACAAAGCAATACTGATGAACAAATGACAAAAAAGTAGAGGTAGATTCAACAGAATAAACATGCAGATCTAACATAAGAAAGTTCTGATGCAGAATATAGATATTCAGCACAAAGTCTCAATATTGTATTAATCTTTTCTTCTGTTACAAAAAGTACAAATCCTTTTATCCTTACTTTTATTTTTCATCTAAAAAGTGTCCACCACTAAATACAATAAGTATTCAAGTATATATAGAAGAAGGAGAAGAGAGAAGGCAAAAAGAAATCAACAACTAACTACAAAATATCTACAAGATATCTAAAAGTCAACTGTTGACTTGGGCAACTTGATGGATGACAACATCCCATGGTGCAACATGGATGATGTCATCATTTGTGCCAACATACTCTTAGATATTTACAAAAAGAAATCCAAGAGGAAGAAGGCTATTCATCGTCATCTCGTGGCTGAAAGGGAGTATCTTGCTTCTGTTGTTGTTTGGGAGAGGTAATGTGGAACTGGGTCTAATATTCCATGAATTTACTGACTATCGGCTGAAGTTGATCCTGGGCAGGACCCTTGGTATGATTTCTGATGACCTCACAAGTCTACGGCTCATCTCTGAGTTTATCGGGGAGCTTGAAATATTCATTACCTGCCTCCATCAGGTACCCCACAAAATCACGACAGGCCAGAAGGTCATTGATGGATTCAGTGTCAAAAGTGACTTCTGGCTCTAGCCCTTGCGACATGATCTCCTTAAAGATCTGAATAGTTTCATCTACCTTTTGCAATGAGAATGACGGAGTGAGCAAGCCCATAGACATTCTTAGGACAATTTACTCCATTTGATGTATCACATCTAGGGCTTCCTCCTTGACCTTGTCTATCTTCTCTAGGACAAATTCCATCTGATCGACATGGTAGTCCAAAGCAGCAAGGATTTTGCTGGGTACCCTGGGGTGATCAAAGACGCCAAATTTAACTAAATCATCAGCCGAGCAATCGAGCATCTTCTAGAATGTCTCATGTTGCAACCTAGCATGGTCCAACTCTTCGGAGATAGGTCCCTCATTCTCCTGGAGTTCCTTGTTCGCCCGACCAATGTTCTGATATAATTCGGTGAACTTGACAATTACTTCCTCGCTGTCTTTGAGGATCTGGTCTCTCCAGGTGGATATTGCCATACCTTGCTTGCTAATCTTGGCGTATTTGTTTATCTTATCCTGGCTTAGGACCTTAGGAGTTTCGGTGGCAGTTACATGAGGTGTATTACCCATTTTCTGCAGGGCCTGGAGAAGATGTTTGTTCTGCTCTTTTAGTATTCTCTTCTCTTCCTTTGCTTCTTGAAGCTTCTTGCAAAGGGCATCCACCGTAGATAGGGCCTCTGCTTGAAGGCTTTACAATGACATTCCCATTGTGACTTGCATCACTATGTAATCTATAGGGGACAAATCCTTTTTATCTTTGGAGGGGTCAGGATATGCGATCTCCATTACTCTTTCTCCTAATGCACTCTGAGAGAAGCAGGTAATTGGGTTTTTCTTCTTATCCCCCTTTGCTGGGATGACCCAGAAGTCCATACATGCAATAGGGACTTTCCTCTTATGCTGGCTCAGGTGCTGAGAAATCCATACTGGACTTAAGGGAGTGGGACCAGAGTTGGAAGAGGGAGCAGCTATAGTGGATGAGGGAAAATGGGTCAAGACACTTGGTGGAGGCATGGAGAGAGAGGCCAAGAAAGTGCTCACATGAGGAAGAGGCACTATAGGTGAGGTAGTCGTGGGAATGGAAGGGAGCTGAGAGATGAGAGAAGAAATGGTGGGGGACTTCTCTGCGAGAGAAGAGAAAATGGAGGAAGAGTAAGGGGGAATAGTAGAAGATGGGGGAGAGGATACGACCAAAGGAATGGTCGCTTGAGTCACATTAGGATGGGGAGAAGGGACGGTGGGAACCTCCATGGTCATAGCAGGGGAAACATCCTGAGTGGATGTGCCCATTGGAACAATCTCTGCTGCTTCTTTCTCTGGGGATGCCAGAGTTACAACCTGTTCCTATGTGGCGGAGGGGGGACTCTCAGGAGCTTCTTCTTGAGCAGAGCTCAATTCTCACTCTTTATCCTTGCCTTTTCCCTTTGGTAGATGTTTCGGCCTGACAGGTGCGTTACCCAAAGGGGACGTGGTAAAATGTACTCTGAGGTAGATAAGGCCATTCATTCTGCACGAATGTTCTATTCACCACAATGTTTACTAAACCCTTACCTCAATGGTCTGAGGTGCCTTTGTTCTATCTATTTCAGAAAATGGCTAGTTGTCCCCATCCGTGTCTAGATACACATGATCAACTTCTTGATCAGTTGTTTGATAACCTTTTGGAACAATGGCCCTGCCATATTGAATAATCTCTACCAGGGCCAGGCGAGAGTGATCCTTTCTTCTGAGTTAGACCTCATGATACAGGTCGATGTAGATGTCCTTGATCTGTGAAACGTGGATCGGATCGAGTTTTTCCTTAGGGAGGTAATTTCTTGGATCGAAGGTGGGCCTTGCCGGAAAATTGTGCTTTAAGTTAAGCAGTTCCTGTTCTACAAACATTTCTCGGGCTTTGGTGTGAGAAGTGCAAGTGTACCTGCCCACTGTGAGGGGGAAAGGAGATCCCCCCTTCTTTATTTTCAGGCACTTCTCATGATATGTTATGCGCTGCCTGGACAACTCTAACAGGATCAACTTAGGGCCAACATACCTTGACAATTTGGTGGGCTCCCCCAAGAAGTTAGCTTCTCTGAGATAGCTGCTCTAAGATAGGATCAGCTTAGGGCATACATTCTTATTCATGGTTTCCAAGTACCTGAGCATCCATTTGTGAAAGTAATGGGCATCATAAATCCCAAAAAATCTACTTAGGAATGTGATGGTATCACTCAGTTCCTTGGAGAAGTCGCTACGGTGAATAACCTATGGCCACTTGGTTATCACCTTCTGATTCTTCAAATATACTTCATTCATCAGTTGCATGCATTTGTCTTCGTTATCCTCCCACTCCTTGATGTAGTCCTCTTGGCTTATAGCCACAAAATGTCGGTGGTGGGGAATGCCTAGCATGATCTCGAAGTGTCGGGCATTGAGATTGATTATGACCTCACCCTTTTCGTTTTCGACACACCTTGTGTCTTTGTTATAACAGCGGGCCACCACCATCATAAAATCATTATTTACTGCACTGACGGGGATTCCCCAAACAAAATGCAGACCACTACCTACCAGTTTTTCCATCCAAGGAATGCCTGTGACCCTCCTAGTTCTTGCTCAAAAATCATCCATGTCGATGTGGCCGAGTTCAGAATCTCTAATGTCTAAGTCACATTCTGCCTGGGACTCGGGCATTCTGACCCTTTGATATTTGTATTTCATCTCTTCCTTTGTGAGCTTAGCCTTGCCCTTTGACTTGGTTGGCATTTTGCTTGATGTAGACATATGTGGATCTAAGTTCAGTTGTTGATCTGCAAGAAGAAGGAGCGAAGTCCAACGCAGAAGAGTCATGTCAGCTATCAGGTCTTCCATTAAAACTTTACAGAATGAGGAGTTAGCAATTTAAAAGCCTTTGGGTGCATGGCGCAGGAAATTTGTAGGCTGCAGGGTCGAAATTTGTAGGCTGTAGTGTCAAAATTATGGCACACTGAAGCGGAGTGTTACAAGGAATAAATCAGCGCTAAAGGGCGTAGGGCACAGGAAATTTGCATATAACATCTTTGTTGTTGTAGACAGATGTGCACTTGCGCCATTACATGAAGTTTTATACTGGGCACAAATAATTTTGGTGTTGTATGGGAGTAGGATGCGCCATTGGCGCAGGTATGTAACATGTAACATGGAATTTTGGTGCACTGAGGGGCACAAGATCAATGCGTGTAGCACTAACTTTATGTGTGCAAAGGGGGCCTTTGGCGTGGTGCAGGAAAAGATTTCATGGCACTTTTTTTATTGTAAGCGAGGTTGCACCAGCGCCTGAGAAAGGTTTACTTGGTTTTTTATGGCGCAAGAAAGGCGTGTGCTGCAATCAAGGTCAGTGCGCCTTTGGCGTGACTGTGTTGTTTGTAACAGGAATGGCATTTGCACCAAAGGAAAATCATGGGTGGAAATGATAAATTTTTAGGTTTTCTCTCCCCTTGAGTTTGTGATTTTTCCATTTTTACCGACATGATTCGATAGAGAGGGGAACTCAACAAAGAGGTATGGGTTCATTTTTTTAGACAGAGCCCTCTTAGCCAGTAGATCTGGAAAGAGGGTGAAAATAGCTTGGGAGGGAAGATTTGCAAAAAAGGGCAAGAGGGGTTCATGGTTTCTCAGATTCATTTCATCATTCTCACAAACAACCAACAAAAACAAAAACACAAGAGAAGTAAGGACCACTTACCCGGAATATATAGAATGAGAGAAACGAAGTGGGGTCCATGAACACGACACTAGGATGACAGGCGCACTGACAGGTGCAGAGGAATAAATTTTTTCACGTGTTTTTGATTTGTGAAAGTGACAGGTTGGATGTGCCTATATATAGCCAAAAGTGTAATAAATGTGCCAACCACTTTTTAAAGAGGCGCACCAAAACACGTGTCGACATGGAAAACTTTGCGCCCAGTGGCACGGATATTTTTTTGTCAATATGAAATTATCTGTGCCTTAAGTGCTAATTTAAGACTATCGACACTGGATTTTGAGTGCCTTGGTGCACCAAAATATGGCACAACATTTTTGTTGTTGATAGGATGGTGCATGTGCCTTGGCGCAGGCAAGAAAGGCGCGTCACGAGGAGGTGCAACGATTGATTTTTCAACACTTCAAAGGGTGCGCCAAAGGAAATAAAGGGGGCACAAATTTATCCTATGTTACATAGATAAAAGGTGCGCCCAGCCGAAAAAGGACCAAAATGACTAGGTTCAGAAAACTAGATTTCTTGGAAAGGGATTTTACAACATTTCGAACGCTGAGGGACCTTGATGAGGAAACAGAACAAAATTTTGGTATGGTTACCTGCAAAATTACCCTCGTCAATTTTACAGGATAACACATTGATTTAAATTTGGTGAAATAAACCAATTCTTTTCCTATTGAATATGTATAATCCTTATGGATACAACTTTTTAGATTTGGTAAGCCACTGCATACATTGCACATTCCATCCAAACATGCTTTGTTATAAAAAAATTGTCTTGTTGATTTTTCACAAAATATTGTCAGAATAAATTCCCTTGAAGATTTTTGTGGGACATTTATTCCACACTCTTGCAACATGATGTCAGTATGCAAAACATGACATATTTGACAAAAAATATCATAATGCATTGAAAAGTCAACATGATGCCTGCAACAACAAGTGGTACGTGAGTGATTGATTTTCACATAAAAGGGTTTGCTCATTTCAAAGAATCTTTGGCTAATGTTAATTTGTGGATTTTCATTCTTAAACTTAGAGGATAATTATTTTTGAGTCATATCTAAGAAATATTTTGCACACTATTCATGATTATGAGAACCTATTCTTCTTTTTACTGTATCTATTCTATTCGGTGACACCCTTGTGTTCTCATTCCAAAATTTTACAATTAATTCTTTTAGAATATCAAATGTATTCTTGTCTTTTTGTGGAAGTCTGCTAGAGAAAGCCCAATAGTCAGTGTTATTGAATAACTCAAGACGTTTACGTCTCTCTATTACTTTCATTAGTGTTTTTTTGTTTAGCTTCAAAGAACTACTTTTTTTTCTAATCAAGCATTTATTAACTATTTTATCACTTACTATACAATTAGTAAGTGCACGCCGTGTAGCAATACTATCTTTGGTGCGTCTTTTTCCACCTATAGTTTGGTATGCTTTATGTATGTTTTCAACATTTGACGCATTTTGATCAACAAAATTAGATGTTCTTAACCCCAGGGTATTAATTATAGGTCTCATCTTAATTAATTTCATCAATGAAACAAATAATTGACATCTTTGTGTGTCATTTAAATTCTCAAAGTAATTATCCCAAATTCCACTAGCTTTATTTCTCACATTTCTTTTAGATATTTTGTTAGGCATTGGTTTTATAATGTTTTCATCAATTTCAATTAAGTGAATTAGTTTTCTTCACAAAATGGAAGGAGGTGTTCTTAGAGGTGAAGATTCGTTTACAAGGTTACTTTCTTCATTCAGTGTTTTCATACAAATTTCGGGGTTAACATTTGGATTCTCAGGTAAGGGTTCAACAATTGGATTCATATCAATTTCTTCATCCATACCAACATTATCATTCAATTCAATATCATTCTTCATTGCAAAATCATTATTCTATACATTTTCATTATGTATTTCATCTCCATTTTCTAATACATTATCTACATTTGATATAGTGGATGTACTTTGCCCTGCTCGAATTTTTTGTATTCTCTTCAATTTCTTTATTATCTTCTCTTCTAATTGCTCTGGTGTCTTGTTCTTGACTTTCCTCTTGTCCTTATCTTGACGTTTATCACCCATGATTAGAAAAAATCAACTAGTGGGGTAGGGGACAAATTGAACTACTAAAAAAACATGCAAGAATGTAGAGAAAATTGCAGACAAAATAGAATGTCTGCAGAATTCCCGTGAAAGAGATGAAAGGGACATTGGGGGGCCAAAATATTTAAACAAAGAAAAATGCGTAAGCATTTTGTATTTTCTCTTTTTCCAAGCCATGCCTCAAGTCTTGGGATCCGGTTTGGATCGCCAAGCCTGAGGCATGGACCTGTACAAACACAGCAAACGTGTTTTTGCAAGAAAATGTAAAAATGCCACTTCCTCTATGATAAATCAAAATAAAATGATTGATCCATTTTTTAAAAATTATACCACAATGTAGAGCATAGTTTCTTCTTTCTAAAAATATAATTTTTCAAATTTTTTGACTAATATAAGGTTTCCATATTATTTATTTTCTAACTATGCCTTTTTATATCTATTTTTTGAAGTGTAAATATGTCTATCTTTCATGGTGTATCTTTTTTTTGGGTGATCAAAATTTTAAAAACATTATACTAGCCCAAATTAGGCATTATTATATACATATTAAAAAAAAACTAATTTTTGATATTTTTTGAGGTAGTTAAGGGGGGGCACGGTCGGAGCTCCATTATTTTTCAAAACATAAAATTTTTGTACTAGAAAAATCATAAATAAAAAAATATTTGCTAAAAATATCTAAAACAAATGGAGCCCAAACTAGATGCTCCTAGATATCTTTCTACCAAAGGGTTTTAAAAAATACTAAATGGTGCTCAAAAAATGGTGGGGGGCACGAAAGTCACTCTATTATGTTTTTTAACAAAAACAGGAGCATCTATTGGTATTTTAGTTGTTTGACCCATTTAAAATTATTATTTTTCAATAAAATTTAGTAGCTTAGAAACTAGAATCAAAATTCTATGATTTATATTTCTACAACATCTTCTAATTTTGAGTGTAACTATTTCGAAAAATGCATACAAGTTGAAGCTTTTTTTCAAAAAAATGCGTCCACGTAAGACCCCCTTTTGGCCCCCCAACTTGGTGTACTTACCCAATTATGAAAATGGGTTTCTACACCTGTTAAGTAGAATTATCGCAATGAAATTTGTTATAAATCAAGAACTTCAATGGGATCACTTGTTGAAAAAGCTCCTATTTTTTCATTTGAAACTTCATGAGGATCATGAGCTACACATGAGTTCTTCTACACCTTTCCTTAGGCCTAAGAAACTAGAGATTTCAATTTTTATACATGATGATCCTGACACACATTTCGATTTTTCATTACATGCTGAAGTTGTGCACTTTGCACCAAAGCATATGTAGGAATATTCTTCATCCATCTATGTTCAACTTGGATGGGTCTCTAATCACTTGTGGTGGAAATTTAAGCATTCATTGAGAGGGATCTATATGCATGGCTCCTTCATGATTAAAATTATTGATCCACTCATTGTTCCTCCTAAATTGTAATGATATTTTTTTATTTGATATATTTTCTTTGGAAGTTATATTAGAAGCATCCCTCCTCTTCTAGATGACATCCTTTAGAGATTGACAACATTCTAGATATTTATGCATCATTTGGTGATATTTTTTAAATGGGAATTTTTGTATTCCCACTGATTCTATAGAGCCATGGATTTTTGTTTCATGTGGTTGTGCTTTGTTTTGAGCACTTTTCTATCCTTCATTTGCATGTTTTTTCCATCACCACCAAGTTCATCTTCCTAAGAGGTATATTTTGTTTGTATTTTCGGTACGTTTTTGGAATGTTGACTATATCTTGTATTTTGGAGTTGTTTTGGTGAAACCAAATGTCATTTTATTAGTGTTTGAGTAGTATTTTTTGACTAGTACAAATTTTTTGTATCACTCCACCCATCCAGTAGTATGGGAGGTTATGGTGTTGATCCTACTTTTGGGTTTCATATCCTTTCTTTGGCATTTATTCTTGGTTTTTGGAACACCATTTTTAGTACTAGATCAAATTAAGTTTGGAGATTATTTTAACTGTTGAAACATATGAAATTATCCTTACAAGGAAATATTTTTTTGAATTATAGTTTTATTGTTTTTTATGCGATCGAGTAGTGGATCCAGAATATTAGTATAGACCAAACATTTTCTTTGTAAGAGTGTATTGTTTTGAGCTATGCTTCTTGGGACACCTTGTAACATGATTTTTCTTTGTCCTCCTTACTGTTATTTACTAGTTTTTGGGTACCTTGCAGTGACACCTTTTCATCCTTGGTAACTCTTTTTATCCACTTGTTTATAAAAGGGTATCTGATTAGGCATGGTTGTTAGGACCCATATCTAGATATCTCCTAATTTTTCCCATTTTTAACTCCCAATTTTATGCTTAAGGGAGGGTCTTGGAGTGTTCACACTTATTGATAATTTGGGATTTTTTTTAATGGGTTTAGTGTTAGTTGTGTTCACATTTCCAAGTGAGTTAAGATTAATTTGGGAGGTTATTTTAAATTGTTGGGATAAAATTTTTGCACTTATAATTTGGAGTGCATAAATATAGTGGAATCCATACTTTGATGGAGTTAAAAATAATCAATTGGTTGTTGTGTAACCACCTCTTGGGCCTATTTAATAGGCATTCCCACTTTGCAATTCTATTCAGGATTGTACATTTGTGAGTTCAATAATGAGGTGACAATATTTAGTCATAATTGTTGTGCAATGATTTTTTTATTATGTAAAAATCTTGAAGTTGTGGTAATGAAGATTATTGGAGTGATCCTAGCTCGTTGAGAAGTATTAGCTTCCTTGACAGTCATGGGAATCACCAAGGTATATGCATAGATGGTGCAGGTATGAATTTGGATACTTTTGAAATGTGGCATAAAATTTTAGTTATAAAGTTACTCTTGGGTGTATTTTTATATAAAATTTTAGGAAATATAGTCAAATCAAGAACAACATTTTAATAACATCCTAAGTTCCATAGATAAGGAAAATTAACTGAGTTGGCAAACTATACTTGTTCAATACAAATAAAGAATAGGATTTCATATGGTCAATGTTTTATGGGAATTTGATTCCCTCCATGGCCAAGTGTCCACTTGACCATGAGGGGAATTTTTTCCCTCCATGGTCAATGGCCTTTTTGATCATGGGAGAGCCAAATTTTTACCCCTCCATGGTCAAGAGAGTGCTTTACCATGGAAGGAAAGAATATCCCTACATGGGAAAGTGCCTTCTTGACCATGGGAGTGCTAAATTTTTGGTCCTCCATGGTCAAGCACTCGTTTGATCATGGGAGGGAAAAATCCAAAGTTTCAACCCCTTAAGTACTTTTCCTATTGTTATCTTGAAATTATTAAACGCTTAGTTTTTTAAGTTTTTGAAACTTTTCGCATCGTAATGCCTCATTAGATCATCTTTCCACACCATTCCATAAGGTTGTTTTCCTTTTATCCTCTACATAACCCGTAAGTAAAATTGTTGTAATGTTGCATCGTTGCACTCACATCATCATCACTGGTCTGTCACACTTTACACATCCTTTTTTCTTTGTAAAAAGGTTTATAAAGCTTTATTATTGATTTTAATTTGATTATTTAAAACTAATTAATTAGTAATATTGATTTAATTCACGTTAAATAATTAAATTAATGTTATTAATTTTTAAAAATTAATTAACTAACATTTTTATAATAAATTAATGTTATTAATATTATTAATTAAATTTAAAATTTAATTATTAAATTAATGATATCAATTTTATAAAAAATTGTTTATGAATTATTGAAATTGCAGTTAAATAGATGGTAAAGTGGGATTTTACTCCCACTTCTATATTTGGAAGACTCTTCAATTAAACAAAAAATAAACTATTTTCCGCAAAATATACTGTTGAGATATTTCTTCAGGGATTTCGCAGGCAAATTTCTCAAATGTAAAATTTTCCATTTGGAAAAATACAACCCCTCTCTCCCTCTCTCTCTCTTTCGTTTCCATAATTCCACTTCCTTTAATTTCGGCAGTTATCATAGGGTTGATTTATTCTTAACTATGACTTGACATGCACAACTTGAATTTTCCAACCCGTGGTGAAGAAATATTAGAATTTCATTGTGTCAAATTTCTATGAATAAAAAGATATCATTCCCAGGAAACGGATAATAAAGAATTTTATCACATAAGCACAAAGAAAGCTAGATGTGGGCACACAAAATGAAAGAAAAATCAGAGAATTAGTAAAAATAAATAAATAAAAGAAATCAAATGCAGACTTGGGTGCCAAGGGAGATGAGGCATTTAAACATGCATACAAAAACTAGCAAGAAGTCCATACGCTTACACAAAGAACAAAATAGAATGAAAGTTAGAGAATTAGCATAAAAAGAAATAAACGTTGGAAACTATAGTCAAAATCCAAAATAAGTTAGAAAAGTTATGATTGTTAATAAGATTTTTTAGAATTTTAATTCATTTTCAGACATGTGAAAGCTTGGAATCTAAACCAAGAAGTAAAATGTAAAAATAAATTACCAAATAGAAGTTGGTTCCCAGTCTCACAACTCAAAGGTTTGACAGTGATTCAGAGAAGTCAAATGACTTAAGAAGTGATAGATAGGAGATATGTTGTTCATACCCAAGGAAAGATCTAACACTCTTTTATCACCAAACCTTAGAAATAACTAGAAGGTATATACATAGGAAGTGGCTAGCTCTTTCTACTTTTGGCTCTAACAGAACTAGGGTGAAAGGACCCAAAGCTTAGCTGGATGCGATGAGGGATGTTACAATTCAATCTCTTATTATTAATGGTATGTCAATCTAAGCAGAGTATAACCATAAATGTAATGTTTACTCCAAGAGTTGTCACACAAACATTACACACACTTAATGCATCAGAAACAAGCTACTAGATAGATAAATTGTGATCACAAGTATCATCCAAAATAAATATATTATACGTTTAGCATGAAATGATACTTGAGAGAATCATCTTTATAATTCATAACAAATTCACTCAAAATATGTAGGACAAATGTGATTTGTAGGTAGATATCATGTTTCATATGCGGAGGGATATGAAATCTGCAAGGGGTAGGACAAAATGGTACTTAGTTAAAAGATGAAGTGGGGGTGGTGGCTCTGGTGGGGAGAAATGTTAGCACTCACCATGAAGACCTGTTGCTTCCAAGTTGCAGAGGAAAAATTCCAAGATACATGATCTATGAAGGGTGGTTTGCATTTATTGATACCAATTTTAAGCAAATACTACAACTTAAACTCTGGATTGTATACAAAAACATTTATGCAAAAATTTCAAACAAAATAGTTTATGTATCATATTATGACACCCATGATACAATCTAGGGGTTTTAAACAATTACTTCCTAATCTATACCACAGAAAGGATTTTTACAATTTAAATAAATGTTGTGAGGTAATAATACAACACAATACTCATTTACTAACTAATGTTATGTAATAACTAGAAATAATTACTTTCATATTTCAGTGATCAAACAAATATAATATTATACTATAAAATATTCTTCAAAGAGAATATACCCTGATACTCTCCAGAATCTCCCGAGGTTAATGAAAAATGCAGGAAGAAGATCATGTATTTTCCAAAACAATTGGGATGGTCTTCTAATTAAAAAGATCATACTCTGATATGCGAAGATGGAACAGTTATGAATTATTATTGATCTCGTGGAGGAATTTAAAATATTCATTTTTACTATTAAAATCTCTTTTTTGTCTTTCCTTGTTGTTTCATTATCATGCATGCAACCATGGGAAGAGTTAGTTCTCTGCCGTCATCATTTGATTTGATCCTCTTCTTGAAAGTATGTTCGATAAAATAGTAAAGGATAAAAATTTATATCTTAATAATCCTTCTGATGTGACCTCATATGGATATCAAATTATTATCAAGTTATAGAGATAAATTTTATGTGCGAACCACTTTATCCCAATGTTCCCAATTCGTGCCAAATATTGGAAAGAATCTGCAATTTCATGTGAAATTAATGGCTTATACACACTCTTCTAGGAGTCACTTTCCTTCCCATATTCATAAGTTACAATCTCATCTTTCATTTTACAAGCATAGATCTTGCGAATTATCTAGCAGTCCCTTGTTAAGATACTAGTGTCATTAGAAGAAGAAATCAACTTGGCGGAGATATCATCAGAGAGCTTGCAGTTAATATTTCTCATTTCGGGACCTGGTGAGGAACTTATTAGGATGGTGTTTGACATCCCAGATGGGTGAGTGCATCTCTTTGAGAGTTAATCTCAAAACTTAGTGTAATTATCCTTTATGAGAAGGCTTGCCAAAATGATGCCTTCATTTACAATCTTTGAAGTCCTACTCTTTCAACTTCTCTAACCATAGGACCGTCTTAACACTAACTCTCTAAAATATATATCACTTCAGTGGCATCCTGCTACCCAGGATAAAAACTTAGTGGTCTCAAAAACTTACTTCATTGCTTCAATACTAGAACATGAGCTCCCACATTACGAGATTGTAAGAGGGATACAGGGAAAGGAAGTCCCAATCATTCAACGATTGGATGGGATAGATAAAAGTGTCTCCATTCTTAAGAAGACCCCTGCAAATTCCCATCCTTCTCCCAAGAATAAATGTCATACCACTTTGAGAAATCTTTCAGATAGGTCTAAAGACATACACCAAAACGTGAAGCTCGCCGTGGGACCAAAACATACCTTACAGGGGGAGCCAACCTTTTGGAGTGGGTTACATTCCTCATGAAGAAAAACGAATTAGTCCAGATTCTTGATGGACCCCAATCAAACATTCATGAGATCATAGTCATGGGGATGTGCTGTGGAATGGAAGGTGACATACAATACATATTTTTGCTTTTGATAACAAGGAGTTTGAGGATCGTAAAGATAAACTCACCCCACTTCAAATCTTCACAGGAGAATTTGTGAAGATTGGAAAATAATGTAATAATCATAATATATTTTGTACACTTTTTCATATAGTTCCATGGGCCGGAGCCCCTATAGAATCCCCTCTTCTACTTATACAATGTGTTATTTTTATGATGGGTTGGACTAAGACATTTTTTCCCCTATTTCTTTTCAGTTTCACCTCTTAATGAACTTAAGACATTCAAAATATTTTTCAAAATGAAACTTCAAAGAACAAAGAATATTCTTTTAGATTTTAATAGACCTCTTACCCCAAACTGAAGCTGCATCTTTCTTGTGAATGGTTGGAACTTGGTATGTTTGTTCTGACCACATGGATTTCATCTCCATACTATCACCCTTAATCCCAAGGATCAAGATCTACCATGTGCTCCTCTAAATCTATTCTAATTATTTCTCTGTATTCATTAAACTTATTGAACATATCTATAACAGATTCCTCATCAAGCCCATCATGATAAAAATTATCACTTCCCATCTTGTGCAGACATTTTCCAATAAATTAGAAACAATTCTTTCCCTTCTTCCCTTTTGACCAGTTTTCCTAAAATCCGTTCAATTTGAACGAACTACAGGATGGTAGATCGATCAAAAGATTTTAATGGATCAGATCCCCTTGCCACACTAGCACTGAAAGTTTTAACTAATTTTTCCATATTCACTCCCTCTATAACAGAAACATTGTGGAGATTCATCAATTTATCTAGCATACTATCAATGTTATCGGCATACTCTCCTTCTAATAACATGCTAATTTCAGTTTTAAATTTATCAATTAAGTTCCTAGCCACCTGAACTTTTTCGATAATTTGAGTATGGCATCTCACACTATTCCTGATTTTTTTTCTCTTGTTGGAAGTAAGTCACTCTCCCATTGTTTGGTGGCTTCACCCATTGCACTTATGTCTTTTTCACTTTTAATAACTGCATAAGTAACATCAACAATAGGTTTCTAATGATTTTGAGGAATTTGGACTAACCTTCTAACAACGGTTGATAAAGCATCGACCTTTTTCTTTGGCTATTATTTGTTTTCTTTTTCCGTATCCATCTTCTGGACCAAATCTTTGAATACCACATTAATCTCATGTTTGAGCCACTCATTGGATTGCTTCAAGCTTTCCAATTGAGATTTGGGAGATTTGGAAATCTACAAGGTGAGAATATTTGGTTTTAGAGTTGCAATCTCTATGAACCTCTCACCATGATCTACCACCATTGTTTTAGACATGACCTTGGATTTCTTTTGTAGTCTTGACGGATTTAAAGAAGTGATGCTCATCAATTCATTAACTTCCACTTATACCTACATCTTTCATTTCCTAGGAAGGGACGACCCCAACCAACCTTCAATGGGCACCGCCTAATCTTCTTACATTTTCTGTAAAGGTGTTGCTGATGTAATGATCATCTCATGAAAAGAAGGGGGAATAATTTCAGGTTTAACAACTGAAAATTCAATTTGATTCAAACGTTTGTTAGCAACCCTTTATACTTCCTCTAATTTATGTACTCAATTACAATATGATATTTAGTGAAAAATTCTTGTATCTGTTAAACACATGTCTCTTTTATCCTAGTATCCTTAAGATTTTCCTTTGTTACTGTCATAAACAGTTGGCTATCCCCATCAACAAGTTTTGAAACTTCACCCATTTCCTTATCAAAAGGTGAAGGTTCCCTTATTGTTTCAACATGAGGATCAATCAAACTTTTGACTTCTGCATCAATTACTGCAATAATATTCTCTACATTTTTCAAAGCAACATCAATAGGCACTTGAGTTGCTCGGGGCTGCTGAGTTACTGGTAGTGGAGTCTCTTAACTTTGTTGAACCTCTAGCTGACTCATAATTCCACTTACAACTTCTTCTTCTTGGGCCTGATGCCCCTTAATTGGAGTTAGGTCTACCTTTCCTTCATCCTCCACTGCCTCTTGATCACTACATTGAAAAATATCAGCTCATTCATCCATTCCCAAATCTTGCAATAGGTCAGTGAAAACTTGTTCATGTTCTGAATATTCTTCTTGTTATCTCCACAATAGGAACAATATTCTTATTATTAAGAGGTTCCTGCTTTTGTAGTCTTCATAGGACTAAAAGGTAGGCTATATAATAGCAACAACAGTCTTATGATTAATAGGTTACTACGTTTGTACATGAGACAGTGGGATCTGGGGCGTAAGGATTGGAATTGGTATTTCAAATCCTTGAATTGGAACCTCTTTTCTAGCTTCCACATTAATATCTAGTTACATGGTGGCTGCTTCCTCAACAATTTTTTCTACCTTTTTTCGTTTTTTACCTAATGAGAAGAGTAACCTTTACCTCTTCTTCTTCATCAATGATCCTCATAACATGATTACTCGATAAGGCACCTGGAGGAGGATATTTATCCTTCATCTTCTCTTTTTCATGTTCCCTCATAGAGGGATGTTTAGCAACATTACCCCTAATTTATCCTTTTGATGCATAAATTTTGGGCACTGAGACAAAAGTTGGAACTTTCTGAATATGAGTGACACTAATAGGAGTGGTCCTCTTCAAAATATCCTCAATGTTTTGGGCCAACTAAGACACATAAGTCCCAATTTTTCTTGCATGAGCACTCAATTCTTCTCTAGCTTGAGCAATTATAGGCGTTTTGAAATATATTTGACGAGTTACTCTAGTTCCCTTTCTGAACTTGGGTAACACATCATCTATTATGTCAATATTCTTATACTCCTTTAATGCAAAGGTATTTTTTGACTTATGCCAACCCTTTGAGCTAACAACCACCTTAGGTTTATTCTTATCACTCATACTATCATGTGATGAAAATATTTTTCTTATGTAGTAGCCCAATTAATAATTGAAAAAGTATGACTAGCTATGTCATTATGAATATAGTATTGGCTTACTATGTTGCCATCATCATTTACTCCCTGAGGTGCCATTGCAATTTTATAATCAACAACTTTTACTAGGGTCATTTGAGAGTGTTCTCTCAATTTGAACTCTTCTTCATCCCTACAGTCTATCTAATAATCCATATAGTGGGGATCATGCTCTAAAGAAGTGCCTAAGGTCTGATGCACAAGCAATTTCACATCATAATTAGATCGTGGGACAAGTTCATTCATTGATAACTTGTTCATTTCATCTTCTAGAAGATTTCATTTGACCAAGGTGGGATAAGTACACCTGTCAATTATGATGGGAAACTTAATGTTGGCCTTATATTTTCAACTAGGATCTTAATTATATATACAAGTTACCTTACCAACTCTAAGAGGTCCCACTTGTCATACACATGTCTGGGAAATATAAAAGATGAACCTAAAAAACCACTTACTCTTACATAAGAAAATGTAAGGAATTGTATAAAGTAACAACCCCATTCGATGATAAATATTTTTTATTCAGGGAGCATCCTCACATATTTCCAGTTAGGTAAAAATAGGCATATAATAGGTGAAAAATGTGTCAAACACCCTTCTAAACTAATTCATGTAGTTCACCAGGTTTGACTATGGATATGTATAATATACCTGAAATACATTGGCATCCCCATCCTCTTTGAGACTAGGGAAAACTATAAAGCATGCAATTTTATACACCATGTAGGAAGTCATGTAGAATTGTTCCGTGCCAGTAGACTCCCATTTAGAAATGACAGCTACATCTATCAATTTATCATGAATATAATCAATTTATATTCCCCCAATGGATTGGAGGCCTTTTTGAGAAGATGATCTAGATGAAAAAACACATCAATTCTTGGTACTATTAGGAAGATTCATTCCCAATAACCCTATTGAGCAATGTTATGCAATCCCCAACCTCTTCAATAAAATCTACTCTATCCATGCTTTTTATAACTCATGATGCAGAGGCACTTGGATTTATAGGCCAATGTTCATTTAAGATTTTGTTTAATAGTGCAGAGTCAACATCCCAATAAGATTTTACCTTTTTAATACTAGCATTTGAAACCTAGTTCACATGAAGGAGATCTAACATTAAGTCAAATGAGTCTGTGGTCAAGGATAACAATAGGGCTCCACTTTCATCCCTCACTTCCCTAGTCATTGGATTGTAATATTGTGCACATACCCACACAAGTTTAGGGAATTGAGAAGAAGGAGCAAAAGAAGCAACCAGTGTTATCTAATTGTAATTAATTGATTTCAACATCTCCCTTCTCTTAAGGGATTACAATCTGTGGTTAAACTCAACCAAGTCTTCTCTAAGAAGATCAATATCAATTATCATATCCATGGGAGACGCCAAGTTTTAAGTGGTTTGGGGGAAGTTAAATAATACCTTCATCTTGAATTAACTCGAGTCAAAAGCCAGAGATGAAAGAAAACCCCTTATAACTCTAATTGAATTAAACCCTAACCCAATCATGTTATGTTGTGGATCATGTTTTCATGTGTGGAATTTTTATAGATTGTACACTAAAAGTACTATGCACTCTCCACAGGTTTCTTGCTAGGGTTCGAGGTTCGGATGGGCCCCAAAGGGGGGTTCGGGGGCGACAACCCTTGAAAAAAAAAATTAGCCTTGAAAAACATGGCCAATATCTCAGGAAACATGTTCTTCTCATATGGGCAGAATTTTTGACCCATATGTATATGGGGTGATTTTGGCCCATAGTTTTGGTACCCATGGTATTGTAAAGCTGCTAAAGAAGTTACCTATTAATGTAGGTGTTGGTGTCGAATCACAGCACCCCTGGGACTCTGCAACACAATGGGTTGAGAATCTCAGTGTGATTGCACAACATGGAGCTTTTCTCAAGTGTGGGACCTTGCTAAATCGAAAAATCTCTCTGGATGAAGGCCGACTCCTATTCCTTTGTTCAGATGCACGAATAAAACGCAGAGGATTTACCAAAAACCTAATCTAACTTGCCAAGGAGACAGGGTAGAGAATGCATAAAAATAAAACTTAAACTACGGAGGTGATGCACCGAAGAATGTTAAACACTCGCTTTGCAAATTTAACACAGACCACAGAGATGCAATACAAACATCATGCACAGGTAATCAAACCGCAATAAGAGATCAAAATGGCAACAACGAGAGGGTCGAAAAATCAATCACAAACATATATATATATATATTATTGCTCAAGAGAATCGATTCAATACATTGCAGTGGCTAAAAGGCAACAGTGGCATTACAGTCCATGTGGGAGGCTTGAAAACTCCACGAATTCTCTTGCAAGCAGGAGAGAAGGGAGGAATTGCAAAACAAGAATGTCCGACCGTTAGAAAGAAGCCCCTCCTTACAATTTATAGGAAGAATGAGAGGAAAAAGAGAGAGGAATTCGAAATCTGCCCCAACCACCTCCAGAATACACTTAACTCATCTCATTATGGCAGAAGCGGCAGATCATGTCAAAACGGTGGGCTGCCTAACAGGAGCGGCGAACTGTATTGCTGCATTTTAAGAAGTTGTTCCCACCCAATTGAAGCATATACTCCTGCTTATTATTTCGTGCCAGAGGACGTCTTCTTGAGCTTTTCGAATCCTCCACACCTTGAACCAAAATGCAAGGTTCCCTGTAAAAAGTGTATGGCGATCTGAATATTTACCAGCTTTCCATTGATATAAAGAACTGTCGCAAATCCGAGCTCTGGATCAAAAGTTGCATTGGAGATCTGGAAGATTTAGGGCACGGAACATGACGAAAACGGATGTTTGTGAAATTCTTCCCAAAACGCGCTCTGCCACTTGGTATTGACAACGTGGCAAGCTCTGATTCGGGGCTGGAATAATGAATCGGGTCTGGAAAGTGGCTCTACATGTTTCCGCCCCGGGATTTCCTTTGAAACTGTCCTCGTGGGCTCCTTAAATGGGACACGATTCGCATACGAAGTCCTATTTGGGTTTGCAGAACTCCGGTGCATCGAAAATTCATCCCTTGCGATCTGCATTTCTCATGACCTTTCATGTCTCCTATGACCCGAAACACGAATGGCAGCTTTTGATTAGTCCACGGTCTTGCCAGCTCTTTCGACATGTCTTCCTTCGATGTCGGGTTTGTCCCAGACCCCTCCGACATGTCTTCTTTGACTGCCTGTGCTCATTTCCGGCCGATCCGGCCGGTTCGGGTCTTTTGTGTGTCCAAACGTACCTGGGAGCAACACTATATACAACAGTAGGGATTTCATATCCTCCTGTCGATCCGTGATCAGCTTTTCGCGTCAACTCAAGCGTACTTCTGTTGCCCAATTGTCTCCAAATGCATATTTGGGCCGCCTGGATTTTTGAGAAAGAGGTCCGCGCCTTGTACGTCCCAAATGTGAGCAATTGACTCCCTGGACTAGGACTTAGCCCGAATCGGGTTCACCATGTTAAATATCTGGATCAACCTATCTTGCCTTCTGCAACCTTTTCTTCGCATTTATCTCAGAGCTTGCTCCTAACTATTCTGGACAGGATTTTTTCTACTATTGCAATATCTGAGAGATTGTTCAGAAACATGATGTTATGCTCTGATTTCCTAATCGATTTGTGCCTGGGACTTGAATGGTTCTGATGCAGTGTTGAATCGTAGGGAAAGTTTTAGCTTGAGTGGGACCTATGGTGAAATTTTGACAACACACCCATAACAAGGTTGAGAAAATACGTCCAAAATGTGTAGGGTTCATAGCCTATTTTAAAGATATCTTAGGATCGAACAGATTACCTTGATTACAAACCATATGATAGGCCACTGTCTTTAAGGAACCGAAAAACACTCGGTCCTTGAACAAGTGACTGGATGTAAAGTGGGACCTTTTATGCCATAAGAAGGCATTTCTCATACAATCCAGCTTTATCTTTCTTATCTTCAATATGTACTTAGATATGTTTGTCAAAGGAAAAGACTATATAGAACTCATGGATTTATTAGGGATTTTATATGAACTAACATGCTTTATTTCCTCTATCATAGTATTATATAGTGATAAATATATATATATATGATATATATATGATATATAGTATCATATGGATATATCATTATAGTGATTATAATATAGGGATTGAACCAAACTATCTAGGGTTGTAAATACAATTTGATGAGGCATAAGTACATGAGGATATATATCCTCATGTAATTATGCCTCATCCTGGGAGTATTTACATACCCTAGTAATAGTTTGGTTAATAAAATATTTTCCTTTGAGATAACTTACAGTCCTGATCTTTGAGGATGTTGTAGGTCGGTTAATCTAACATTCTCAACTACTGCTTTGTATCCTACATTTACAAGCCAATTAGTTAGGTTGATTCCTAGTCCACTTCAGCTATTCCTCTGACAATGGAAACTAGAGGGAGTTACTAAGAATATAGGAAGCCATGGACTAATTAAAAGACTGGGAAAGGTCCTAATATCCCAACTAGCACCTTACATCCTATTTGGTATCCTAGAATTATGGAAAACTTGGACATTTGTAAAGCAGGATTGTGTTAGTCTAACTTTCTAGGACCTACACATTTCCATCTTATAGGACTATTAAAACATTGATAGGTTTTTCCCAGGCTAATACCATACATGTCTTATCTTGATGCATTAAGATTCTATTAGTTTGGTCGATAATATTGTGTCCCAATCGTAGTGTTGTCTAGCTAGGTTCGAGGGCATATCTTAATATGTTTTTTTACCTAGGACCTATTTGGTTGATTATGTTAAACGTGATTTTGTGAATTTTTACCCATTAGATGATTACTGACCTACCTTATGCATCCACAGTTGTTATACCTTGTCGATCAATTTGTGAATGTTGCAAGGTAATACATGGTTATTGAAGCCCTGCCATCACAAGCACCCATCTATTATGATGAACCTATGGTATTGGCAGGGAAGTTGGGTACATTGTGGTTTCCCTATTATGCAGCCACAGTGCCCTCTTTAAAAGGAATAGCAATGGTTGAGAATTTCATTTTGTGGTCCTCAAATCAGTCGTAAGAAGGTTAGAACCTTGTATTTAACCATTGATAGGATATGAGCACCCTTGGTAACCTTGTATTATATCCATATGGTATATTGTGTCGACCTTGATGAGATTTTTTCTGATGAAGTAAAATAGAATTCTATTAAACAAATGTTGAAGGCCAATAGTGGTAGCCCAGAATTACTGAGGCAAATTAGAGTACATTACATGTAAATATTGCATTTATCCATGCTCATTTGAAGGAGGATCTAAATATGTAAAAGCTTGAGGTTAATAATTTGATCTACATGAGACTAACGAGTAGATGGTGTGCAAATGGAAGAATATATTGTATGGCATGATAGAAGCTCCACTTTCCATGGTATACCATATTTGATAGCTTGATGATGGAGTAATATTATGATTATGTGCTCATTGTTGACCATTACTTATATCAAAATAAATTTTCAATATTGGATCTATATTATCATGTGTTTGCATGTAGATGATATGTTGGGAATTTTAAGACTATTAAAATTCATGTAAGAAATACAAGTTCTTAAGAAGCTATCTTAACTTCTACTTCTTTGACTTGATAAATAAATAATTTATAACTTTGCACCATTTTTCAGACTTGGGATTATGATGTCTATTTTGACTAGGTTTAACTTCAATGTAAGCTAACTTTCATCTTAAGTGAAGATTACATCATGTAGGTCTTGGAGAGTTTTATTTATTTTAGGAATTGCTTACTAGTTGGGAATCCTGTGGCAGGTTGTATTGCTAAGAGCTATCTAAAATGAGTTGTATATTTAGACTTGATAAGGATGAGATACCATATGTATAACTTTCCACCCTTACTCGTCAGTAGACTTTTGATACGATGTTTCTATGTTTGAACATGGTTTTTTATCACAAAGATCTTGCTTCTAAGTGAAATCGCCCATGTAGTGGGAGTTATGAGTAGCTTTCTGAGTGGTTATCCAAGTAAAGATCATTGACTAGGTAGTACAAAAAGAATCCTATCAATGAGCCAAAATTCCAGAGGGAACATACCAAACAACCTATTTGATTTCTAACAAATTATATTGGGTTCGATTTTTGTATGACACCTATGTAAATGACACCGAGATATGGTTGGATTGTCTTAATACTAGATGATTTTGATTTATTTGTCAATTTATTAATTATTGGTTTGAACTAGGTGTCGCTAGAGCTATATGCCAAGATTTTATTGTATCTTATCCCTTTGTCTAACACCTCATAGCCAATCAAAGATCTCTCTTTTTTTTCTTTCTATTTTTTTGCTTTATGGGCTTTGGTGCTAAAAGCATTGGTAGGTACCTAGAAGCTTGACCTGAAGTGATATGTCATAGTCTAACATTACTCCTTTTGTCTCTGTAGAAACAAAATGATATGCACTCTAGGGTGACAGCTTATACTAGGTCCTATAGCATACTAATGTCAGTAGGAATGGTTTCTAAGCAAGAGAAACTGAAGCTGGTTGATATACTCCTTTTGGGCTCTTTGATTGCTTTAGACATCTTGCACTTTAGGTGGTCTTACACATCTTAGAAACTATACCAGAACTTTACTGATTTATCTTCGGTTGGTCTTCTTGGACACTAGCAGTCCAGGGTTAGGACAGAATCTTTCTCATAGGAAAACTAGTCCCTCCTAGTGGCATTCCTTCCCTTCTGTGGTGGATCTTCTTCTTACATCTTTTGGAAGTCCTTGAATCACCTTTTGGTCACCTTTTAAAACTTTGGGTTGGCCTTTCAACTGTCCACATTACGAAATTCAAACAAGGGAATCATAGGTATATACGGGTTAGGCTGGATTGCTCTCAAAAAGGCATACATTGTTATGGGTGGAAGCCTATTTTCACTAGCATGGAAGTGTTGAATACTGTACACCTAAGAGAAATTTTTTTGGTCTTGAAAAATGTGCCAGATATCTCATGAAACTTGTCTCTTCTCATATGGTCGGGATTTTTGACCCATAGGTTTATGGGGTCGGTTTTTACCCATGGTTTTGGTACCCACGATATTGTAAAATTGATTAAGTAGTTACCTATTGATGTACTTTTGATAGGTGATTACATATTATTGTAGATGTGTGTGTGATTTCACGTGTGAATTCAAGAGAGTTTATTGAGCACAACTCCAAACAAATCAGGGTATTGTATTGAGAGAAAGAGGTGACTTGTAATAAATTTAAGTAAGTGATTCTTGGTGGATGTAGTCCAAATTGGGTGAACCACATTAAATACGGTCTCTGTATTATGTTTTTTTATTTCTTGTACTTTTTTGTAAGATCTATGATATTATTCTGCATATTAATTTCTACTATTGTGATTCTATGTAGGATTATTCCACATATTTTATCCATTATTTTCTAACATATCACACCCTTCAGGACTCTATAATTGTGCAAACACACAGAGAAAGGATTAAGTGAAGGAACTTACCCAAAGAGATAGTTTTGTAAATTAGTATGAGAAAATGAAACCAGATCAAATGCCCTCCAAATTCCACAACAATCATGCTCTACTCTTGAATTTGATTATGGATTTCCAAACACTCCAAAATTTTCCATTCAAATGTAAAGTTTTGATTTATAATTTTCTTTTGATTATATATTGCCACCACACACTTTTATTTATGTCAAGATGGAATTCATGGAGATTTTACCTCTTTCTACATTTATATTTTTGATTGATGGTTCTTCTATATTCATTATATTTCCACGTGTCCTTTATTGGTGGGATTTGGTATCATAAATGCATTTTGCATTTTACACGGATGTAAAGATGAAATTGTGTAAAGTGTAATTTTGTAACTCAATCCTATGTTTATTTTATCTTGCCACAAGCCCCTTTGACTGAATTGCTTTATTAAACCTCAGGGTCAGCCATGCACCTTACAGAAATATAAGGGTGCAAATAGTTGATTGCACTTACACTGTAGAATTTTGATTTTTTTCCACACATCCTCCTTTCATCAAGATTTGGGGAAGTAATTGAATTTAGAATCATGCAAGAGTGCAAGGATGAAATCGTGTAAAGTGAAATATGCATTTATGCCTATGACCTCCAAATTCCTTGAATATTCCATCTAGTGGGACTTGGGGATGGAATTTCAACTTGTATCTTACATCTCTTTTAATTTTATTCGAGTGAAAATGGAGAAAGGAATATTTAAGAGAATATTACTTTAAGGCTTGAGAGCGTAGATACACTTTACAATATTGCGAAAGGTGAAAAATTATAATCAAGGCCCAACTTCTTGCATACTTAAAATAATCCATCTTTGGGCCTTGGGAATGGGTTTTCATTTTACAAATTACATGTGAAAATTTATAAAAAATAGCTAATTCATTGTATTATATTGGAATGAAAATACACCATTTTATCTCCATTAAACTTGTAACTCTCGTAAGAGACAAACAAAAAGTTAAGGTTAAACATGGACAAGGGTTTGTAGGATGGAGTAATGGAATTAACAATCTCATCAAGATTAGGAAGTGACCATACAAACTCACAAAGGTCAAATTTAACACCAACGATGAGAAAAAGTTTCACAAATACCTAGGAAATCTGCAAAATGATGCTTAAAATAAGACATGACAATTACAAGCACTAATATTTTCTCCTTCTCGAGGATGAATTCCCCCATTAGGTATCCATAGAACCAAAAAACTCATGAAAGTAGACCAAGTTCCTATCCATTGGGTGATGGATTCATATAATAATACATCTGGTTATTTCAATGCAAGGATTACCTGAGTACAAAATCAACAAATATTGGTCACAGAGGACCAGAAGGAAATAGGAAACAAACAAAATGAACTATACACTGTATAATAAAATACAAGGAGAAACACATTCAATCTTAAAAGTGCTTAATATTCTTTCCATTGACATGTAACTTAAGAAACTCTCCCTCTAAATCCCTTAAAAATAAATTACTTTCTCCAATCCCGATGTCTATGGAATAAGGACCCATCTATAATGCATCAAATTTTCCATGTTTTCCTTTATCTTCATGCATGATATCCCATAGCAGGACTAGGTCACCAACATGGAAGATTATGGGAGTGACATTTCTATCAAATTTATTCTAAATATTTTCTTTAAATTTGATGTATATCTAATGAGATTCTCACCTGACCTTATCAAGCTCAATAATTTGGTTAATCCTTAAAACATAAGGAACAATTCCATATTCATCTCCCAACTGCTACATAAATTGATAGGTTGATAATTGTAAATGAAGAGGTAAGACCACTTGGACCCCATACACTAAATCAAACAGGATTTTATAAGTGGCCCTCTTTGGTGTAACCCATTCAGCCCACAAAGAAAACTTAAGTTACTCACCCTATTCTCTTTTGTTGAATTTTAGTGCCCTCTTGAATATTTTGAGAAAGTTTTTTATTTCTTGACTCATCTTTCCCGTTCTCTCGAGGGTTGTAATTATAAGCATATGTGAGGCTTATCCCATATTCATCTCACATTGTTTCTAAATATTTATCTCTGAAGCTCATGGAATTGTCTGCAACCAGTTTGACATGAACACAAAACCTACAAATGATGTGGTTCAAGAAAAAATCCATAGCTAATTGGTGTATTTCCTTCTTGAATGGAGTTTCTGTAAGCCATTTGATGAAATAATCAGTTACTACTAAGATCTATTTATGGCTTATGCTAGAAGTATCTAAAATTTCACCAATGAAATCTAATACCATTCTCTAAATGGAGCCTCAACTGAAACATGATGTAAGAGGAGAAACTCGAAACCTTTTAAATTTCTAGAGAAATGCTGGCAGTCTTCACACCTTCATAGCATTTGAGAAACATCTTTGAAGAGGGACATCCACCAATATACTACCCTTAAAATCTTATGAACAGTTTCCTTTATAGCATATTGGGGCCCACATACTCCATCATGGAATTCCTCAAATAATTTGGGGGATTTATCCTCAGTTATACATATTAGTAGGATTATTTTAAGAAATTTTCAAGCTATACCAAGGTCTGTCAGGATGTACTTATAGGAAACTAATTTTAGTATTCTTCTTTGATTTTTTATCCAAACATAAAGGATAATTTATGTTTTTCAAATAATAAATTATGTCTTTATACCAGATATATGCACTTATCTTTTCATGGGGATGATTCAAATCAACATTAACATCATATATAGGTAAGTGCACAGAGTTGGGGGACAAAAAATGGCCAAACAAGTGAAGAAGTGAAAAAGGGGATTAGGGGAAGTAGGTTTTGGTTTGGTAATTACCAAACCAAAACACATATGTGATATAACTTGTATATGTTATAACGCATACACATTATGTAGTGTTTAAATTTTCAAAAATCAATTATTCTCATTCTCTATGTGTTTTTTTCCCAACCATGTATTTTCCTCCAATCTCTACATTCACGGTTCATGTTCAAGTTATTTTCTCCAAAAACATTATGCATAACACACTCAAGGTTGCATTGAGGTGGATTTAACAATTCCGCAATAGAGAAGAGGTAGGGAAAAATAATTTCTCTCAATTGTAATCAATTTTAGTAATTATTTGATATTTGAAATAGATATTTTAATAAAATACATATTTTTAATGATTCTTACAGCTCCTTAAGAACCAGAACAACACCATGCAAATCCTCCAAGCCCTCCTACAATTTATTTAGATCCTCTAGGTAGACAAGAGGATTTAACTGCCCATATAGTGGAGAAAAATTTACAAATTGAGGAATTGATTAAAGTGATGAGGTATTCTCATTCATCAAACCCCTACCATGGTTCCCTTGCAAACACATTGGAGTCGCTATTGACTCAAGTTGACTAGGGAATGAGTCAAATTGATAGGTGGATAACCTACAAAGAGTCTTATATGACATATTATGCTAATAAATTATTAGTTGCAAAATTTAAAAGAAAAAAATTACAAATTACCTCATTTGTGTATTATTTAATGACCCTAGAACCAATTTTCATGTTCCTTTGTCATGCAAATGCTTTCCAATCCATAAGTGCAACAAAAATTTGATAAAAAATAATGTCTGGGACCAATGGTGGATGGTATTTGATGTACAACCTTGCAATAATAATGAGGTTCCAGTATACCTTTTCAAGAAACTCTATTATGAGTTTAACCTTAATGATATCCCCAACTATTTTTACTACTCCTAGTTTAAGGGCCAAGGAAAAGGATCAACATATGATAGAATAGGTGCATGGCATGTGCCATGCTCCTATTCAACATGCTAGAGGCCCCATCCAAAATTCCCCTCATCACAAGATAATCCCTGCAAAATTGAAGGAAACAATAGAGATTAACATAATGCACACACTTTATGTTCTCACTGATACCTTTGTTCAACATACGAGAAAGGTTTATAAAACTGATTTTGGTGGAGGTGGATAGTGTAGTAATATAGGTAGTACTATCATGAGCCCACATATTTACACATCTTGTGGTAGTATATGTATGGGAGCCAATGAGGGTTACAGTTTCATGCATACTAGTGTTGGTGGAGTTTCTGGTGGTACACATAATGTGGATATGTGTGATGTTCTTTTGAGTGATACATTTGGATTGCAAACATCAACAACACCTTCATATTTTTTTATTATATGTTACAAGAAAGATGAGCTTACAATGTACATATATATGTTAAATATTCAAACAATGTATTTGAACCTAGTTAAATGTATTAATTTACACATATATATGCATTAATATTACATCATACGAGAGGGAAGCCATCATCCTAGCATGCTGCGAGAACCATGCAAATGTTTACATTCACATAGGTAATATAGAATATTATTTGTAAACTTGAAAATATATATGTAAATATATTAATAACATTCATTAACTATATATATCTAGTTCAAATATATGTCTTTATATGTTCTTTTGTGTGTGTGTGTGTGTATGTTCAAATAACTAGCCAATCTAGGACCGATTATGGGAATGAAATGGAGTACCTCAAGAACCTCATGGGGATATCACTCATAAACATCAAGGATGGTGCGAGCCCCACAATTTCAAAGATCACAAAGGAAAAATAAGAGAATAAGGTCGTCATTGAAGCCGGATCACTAAGTTAGAAGACTTGCTCTCCCAACTCAAGGAAGTAAATATACTAGCAGATAGGGGCTTCAACAACTGTAGAAAATGTGAGCCAATTATTGACACATGGGTGATGAAGGAGGAGGCATCCCTCAAGGTTTTCCAAGAGACCATACCTACCAACAAGGAGGAGCGTGCACAGTTGGTCGTTAACACCACGACCTAAAAGGATAAAATTAAGATAAAGCGCGAGAAGCTAGACTTCAAAATTAGCAAACTCCAAGACTCCATCATTGAACAGATAGATGAGTTTGAAGGTTTCTACGCAGAGTTAGGGGTGGATATCAACATGCTAAAGGGGAATGTGGAAGATATCCTCTCAGAATAGGTGCCCAGTGTTGTAGGAGAAGCGCCAAGAAAGGCCCTATCAAAATTAAAGGCCTAGGAAAAGTTAAAGGATGAGATAGATGCGTAGTTCCCTGAACTCCTCCAATTGGTTACATAACATATTCCTCCATCCTTTAATTATTTATTCAAATTATTTCCCAACCACTATTCTTTATTCTTTAGAGCATCATTCTTACCTTAGCATATTTGGGTCGACAAGTTTCTATTCAGGGAGCACGAAGGATTACCGGGGTGGCAACAAGTTTAATGTGGGGTGATGTTGGACCCCTAAAATAAATAAGTACCTAAGGAACAAAGCCTTGTGGTACATGAAATAAGGGTACAAAGGCATGTGAAGAAGTAGTTCTTAGAGATGTGTGAAGGCTCGCACCCAAGTAGGATGGATTTGGGACTTAGTGAGTTTTGAACAACAAGAAAAGACGTGCATAGGGAGACAATGAAAAAGTAACTAGATACAGATGTGGATAAGCTATGGAGACTTGTAGCTCAAAGAAAGGATATTTTAGGGCATCAATACGGTTATCATGAAAGGATAAGGAGTCGAGGTTATTTAGGATTAGTTCACACATGCATGCTAAAGGATATCAATTGAAGGAAACACATGATGAAATCTGGCATATTCCTGGGTAGTGGTAGAACAATCATGAGAGGATTCCTTCAGGATTTCATAGGTAATGATGAGCGGTTAAGAGAATATTCCTTCTTATTCTTCATATCGATGGTTTTCTAGTAGGGTTAAAGAGGGAAATAAGTTAGTATGTGTGGAGATGTATGCAAGGAGGAGAGCAAGAAAAATATAGAGGTATTGTGTAATGTGTAATAGCAAGCTATGTAATGTATAAAATCTCTACTACTATGAATGTTCTTAGAGATGGAACCCTTCTTGATGTAATCTTGGCTATTATATTTGATTAATGAATATAATGAAGAGATTTTGAAGCGCTCATGTGATGGATCTTAATTTGTATATTTCCCTTATGTTCATGTGTGTGTTACTAGTTTTCTTGATATTACTCATGGTTTGATTCTACTTTAATTTAGTTGATCATGTTATAACATGCTCTAATGCATTAGCCTAGGACTAGTTCTTTATCTCAATTCCCATAATGGGTATGTTCATTCCATGTTTATGCAAAAACTCCCGATGAGGCCATACATTGGCCATAAATTACCATTATTTTGTTCTTCAAAGTTACCTTTGAAAGTGGATTTAAATGTAATCTAGGAACTTATAGTTTTCTTAAGATAGAGTATAGGATATATATCTTGTTTATTCTTTAGAAATATTTTGTTAGCTATCTTGTTGACTAAACCTATTGATTATTTGGGAAAAGATGCAAAGTCTTGTGTATGCAAGCCATAAAGGAAAGATAATTCTAGTATTGGGAAAAGTGGAATTAATCATAAACAGTACATTTAAAATCAAATTTAATTTCATATTTAGATTCCACTCAAAAAATTATGCAAGTTCAAAACAGGAATCATCTCAATTTGAGGTCGCATGCAAAAGTTATAGTTGTATTAAGTTAGTTGCGGAACTCATAGAGTTAGTTCCAGAACTTGCAGGTTTAGTTCCAGAACTCACAAGTTTAGTTCCAGAACTCACAGATTTAGTTCCAGAACTTATATCAATTAAATTAAAGTTAGTTCTAGAACTTTTAATTCGTGGAAAAAACAAATTTATTTCCGGAACTTGTAGATTTAGCTTCAGAACTTGCATAAAAGGAATGACAACTTGAGTTCTGGAACTTGCATCAACGAAATTACAGTTTTTGAGAGATTGTGAAAACTTAGAGATTCCAATGGGAAATCTGGGAGAGGTTTTTATTCATAGTAATTTTTTTAACAAAAACCTCATTCATATTTGCTACAAGTTTTTCCAATGAAGAGATATCTAAATTTTAGTGAGTTGAATTCTGAGGAAACATGTATCAGATGAGCACTAAAAGTTCCATAAACAGAAAATGAAAATTCAAATGGAAAATATGAGAGAGGTTTTTGTTCATATAAATGTGTTTAAATAAATCTCATTTAAATTTTCTATGGGTATTACCAATAAAGAGAGATTTAACTTTTAGTGAGTTGCAGTCTAAGGAAAAGTGTATCAAACGAGCACTAAAATTTCCATAAACAATAACAGAAAATTCAAATAGAAAATCTAAGAGAGGTTTTTGTTCATAGAAATGTGTTTTAAAAAAATCATTCAGATTTACAAGAGGTTTTACCAATGAAGATAGATCTAAATTTTAGTGAGCTGTAGTCCGAGGAAAAGTGTATCAGACGAGCGCTAAAAGTTCCATAAATAGAAACATAAAAGTCAAACAAAAAATATGAGAGAGGTTTTGTTCATAGAAATGTGTTTAACAAAAAACTCATTCAAATTTGTAACAGGTTTTACCAATGAAGATAAATCTAACTTTTAGTGAACCGCAGTCGGAGGAAAAAGTGTATCAGACAAGCGTCAAAAGTTCCACAGTCAAAAATAGTAAAGTCAAATGGAAAATCCAAGAAAGGTATTTGGTTAAAATCATATTTTGAGAAAAATCCTCCTTCCAATAATGTATAAGAATAAAATTATTATGATTCTTGTTACCGAAAAAGCAAGGAGAAGATTTGGGAGCAAATCTTCCTAAAATAAGCAAGATAAGATTTGACTTCAATAATATATCTCTCTCCATATTTTGTGGAGATGGAGATCTTAGTTGATGGGATTAGAATAAAGATAAGATCAGATTGTATTTCCTAAAATAAGGAGTTGGTTGGATGCATGAATTATAAATGCAACCTTCCACACTGATATATGTAATTCTTTTCTTCAAGTAATCAAGATCTGTTCTTTCTTTACAATCTTTGGAAATAAAGTTATTCTGAAAATTCTTAAATAAAAGTATGAATTAATTCATATTCCAAGGAATGAGCTGGCCACTCATTCCAAGGAAGATGGATCAATGTGTTAATGTTTGTTTCTTTATTTCTGTAGTTTTTTTCTTTTGTTGTAAACTTCTAATTTCATGTTATTTGATCCTTCTTCAGTACATTTTTTGTTGTGAACCTAGAGGTGTCTTCTTATGTTTCAGTTATTTCTAATTCAACAATTTTAATTTATGCAAGTGTGTTTACATTCATGCAAGTGTGTTTACATTTCTGCAAGTGTGCCTTTAAATTTCTGCATGTGTGATTTATTTTATGCATGTTTGGTTTGTGTTGTCTAGGATCTTCTTCTCTTAATGCATATAGCCTTGGGACACCAACCCAGGTTGAAATTATTAATGGTGAGTATTGGTGACCCTCTTCATTTTGGCATCATTTCTGGGGAACATGGTGTTATTAGGAGATTCAAAGTTCTCTAAAAGAATATTCTAGTGACAGTAGAATACCTTATAGAAAGTTCTATGACAAGAAGTATTTGGTAAGTAGTTTCTTTAGACTTTTATTTCCTGCAAGTATATTAAAATTTCATTTATGCAATTAGGAATATTAGATTATAAATATCTCCCCACAAACTAACTTTGTGTATAAGAAAAATGACTGTGATGTTTGATCAAGAAGGTATAATGGTATGAACAAAGAATTTAGATATGAAAATGGTAGAATATGATATTGAAACTGGAAGTAGATCCATTTGATGAAATATCATATGTCATTCTTGATAACCACCACAATTTCCCCTTGCATCAACTAACAACTCAGTGATCTTATTACACATAACCTTAGTCAAAAACTGGCTTATCCAGTTTGTAATAATGAAGTGGTAGCATTTCTAGTTAACTTCATCCATATTTAAGGATTTCATTAGAGCCAAAATAAAAACTCACTCATAATAAATCCACTCATCCAAATTATTTTTCATCCCATAATAAAATTCAATCCCTGAACCATATCTATTAGAAAAATTTGTTTTTATGTCTTTCAATTTATTCATTTTTGTATATGCTTGTATAACATTAAGAAGCAATTATTGTTAATATTAAGGAAAAAACTTTTTACGTACTAACATCTGATGACTAGATCTATGATAATTTCCAGAGTTGTTTCTGATACCAGCATGTAGATTTTGGAGATCCACACAAAAACCTGCTGTAAAATAAAAGAGATCAAAAGCAGTAGAAGGAGATCCACACAAGAACCTGTTATAAAAGAAAGAAATCAAAAGCAGCAGAAGGAGATCCACACAAGAACCTATTATAAAAGAAAGAATATCAAAAGAAAAAGAAGGAGATCCACACAAGAACATGTTGTAAAAGAAATAAATCAAAAGAAGCACAAGGATATCCACACAAGAACCCATTGTAAAAGAAATAATATCAAAAGCAACATAAGGAGATCTACACAAGAATCTGTTGTAAAAGAAAAAAATCAAAATTAGTAGAAGGAGATCCACAAGAGCATATCCTCAATATGGAGAAGAATCTAAGAAGATCATGAGGACATGCATAAGATTAAGTGTGGGGCAATGATGAGGCCATAAATTGACCATAAATTACCATTATTTTATCCTTCCAAGTTACCTTTGAAAGTGGATTTAAATGTAATTTAGGAACTTATAATTTGCTTAAGATAGAGTATAGGATATGTACCTTTTTCATTCTTTAGAAATATTTTGGTATCTATCTTGTTGACTAATCCTATTGATTATTTGGGAAAAGATGCAAAGTCTTGTGTATGTAGGCCATAAAGGAAAGATAATGCTAGTATTGGGAAACATGAAATTGATCATGAATAGTAAATTTAAAATCAAATCTGATTTCATATTCAAATTTCTCTCGAAAAATTATGCAAGTTCAAAAAAATAATCATCTCAATCCGAGGTTGCATGCAAAAGTTATAGTTTTTTTAAGTTAGCTGCGGAACTCGTAGAGTCAGTTCCGGAACTTGCAAGTTTAGTTCCCGAACTCGCAGGTTTAGTTCCGAAACTCACAGGTTTAATTTCATAACTCAAAAATTTAGTTCCATAACTTGTATCAATTGAATTATAGTTATTTCCAGAACTTTCAATTAGTGGAAAAATCAGATTTAGTTCCGGAACTTGCATAAAAGGAATGACAACTTTAGTTCCGGAACTTGCATCAAAGGAATGACATTTTTTGAGGGATTGTGAAAAGTCAGAGCTTCCAATGGGAAACTAGAGAGAGGTTTTTGTTCATATTAAATTTTTTAACAAAAAACTCATTCAAATTTGTTATAGGTTTTACCAATGAAGAGAGATCTAACTTTTAGTGAGTTGCAGTCCGAGGAAACGTGTATCAAACGAGCACTAAAAGTTCCATAAACAGAAACATAAAATTAAAATGGAAAATATGAGAGGAATTTTTGTTCATAGAAATGTGTTTAATAAAAAAACCATTCAAATTTGCTACCGGTATTACCAATAAAGAGATATCTAACTTTTAGTGAGCTGCATTCCAAGGAAAAGTGTATCAGACGAGCACTAAAAGTTCCATAAACAGAAACAAAAAATTTAAATGGAAAATCTGAGAGAGGTTTTTGTTCATAGCAATGTGTTTAACAAAAAATTCATTCAGATTTGCAATAGGTTTTACCAATGAAGAGAGATCTAACTTTTAGTGAGCTGCAATCCGAGGAAAAGTGTATCAAACGAGCGTTAAAAGTTTCATAGACAGAAACGAAAAAAGTCAAACAGAAAATATGAGAGAGGATTTTTTCATAGCAATGTGTTTAACAAAAACACCATTCATATTTATAGCAGGTTTTACCAATGAAGATAAATCTAGCTTTTAGTGAACTGCAGTCCGAGGAAAAAGTGTATCAGACAAGCGTCAAAAGTTCCACAGTCAAAAATAGCAAAGTCAAATGGAAAATCCGAGAAAGGTATTTGGTCGAAATCATATTTTGAGAAAAATCCTCCTTCTAATAATGTATAAGAATAAAATCATTATGATTCTTGTTACCGAAAAGCAAGGAGAATATTTGAGAGAAAATCTTCGTAAAATAATCAAGATAAGATTTGACTTCAATAATATATCTCTCTCCATATTTTGTGGAGATGGAGATCTTAGTTGTTAGGATTGGAATAAAGATAAGATGAGATTGTATTTCCTAAAATAAGGAGTTGGTTGGATGCATGAATTATAAATGCAACCTTCCACACTGAGATATGTAATTCTTTTCTCCAAGTAATCAAGATTTGTTCTTTCTTTCCAATCTTTGGAAGTAAAGTTATTCTGTAAGTTCTTAATTAAAAGTATGAATTAAGTAATCTTCCAAAGAATGAGCTGGCCACTCATTCCAAGGAAGATGTATCAATGTGTTAATTTTTGTTTCTTTATTTATTTAATTTTTTTCTTTTGTTGTAAACTTTTGATTTTATGTTATTTGATCATTCTTCAGTTTGTTGTGAACTTGCAAGTGTTTTCTTATCTTTCAGTTATTTCCAATTCAACAATTTTAATTTATGCAAGTGTGTTTAGATTTCCGTAAGTGTTCCTTTAAATTTTTGCATGTGTGATTTATTTTATGCAAGTTTGGTTTGTGTTTAAAGGAGTTGTTTTCCAAGATCTTCTTCTCTTAATGCATATAGCCTTCGGACACCAACTCGGATTGAAATTATAAATGGCGAGGATTGATGACCCTCATCAACTCCCTTACCAAGGGTGATCATTCTCACAAATCTCACATAAAGGAGAGGATCAGTGCCTACACCCACCTCAGGTGAGCTTCCAAACCAATCTGGATGATATACCGGTGCATTTGGGGTTAGTTTTTAAAGCAAGCAGTGAAAAGAGAGTACATTTATATTTCATTTATTTTTATTGTCTCATTGTTGTTGCTAGTATAGATATTTTAGTTCATCTATAACAGCCTCATCATAAATAGGGTTAATGATAAAATGAGACATGATGGGTGAAGAAGATGAAATACTCTTAGCCATTAGGGTTTTGGTGGATCCTAGGGAAAGGTATTATAAAAGTGGGGTTCACCAAAATGATTAATTAAAAATAAGAATTTTGTTATGTTAGTCTATACTAGCAGCAATAATGACATGATCAAAATAAATGTAATGTAAATGCTAAATAATTTTATTTGATATTTTAAATGAAATTAAATAATGGAGATAAGAAGGGATGGGGTCCTAACCTAAAATTAACTTACCTCGATGTATGTAGGACTAGCCATGATGATGTGCAAACAGGGAAGGGAATGATGGTGTTACCCAAGAAATTGTAGCAAGTGAAGATTTGTCTATATTGGGGCACCAAGGAGATGAGTGGGGTGCCTGTGGCTTCCCTAGTTTGCAATTTGGGCACTCTGATCTGCATAAAATCTTAGGATCTGATTCTAAAAGTGCTGCCAAGTCTTCACAATATCTTTGTCTTAGTTTCTCTATTGTCGTAATACCTTCGTGTATGTCGCTGTAGCTATATAATGAAGACTTACCTACAAAACCCCATACAAAGCATCAAATCCCTAAAAAATAAAGATGCAAATGAAGGGGTCTAACTGAACTTAGCCTCCAAAATGGTGGACATACAACTAAGCATTACACTAAATTCCATAACCAGTGTAGTTTTGTGTGCTTATGTGTGAAATTGTGTGTCTAGGGTGCCCTAGCGTCAATGACACAGAAGTAGGGGGCAATAACTTGATGTAAAAATGCAAATGGTGGGTGGAATAGAATAAACACAACCCTTTCCCCCTATGATTGTGTGATGCAGATATAGAAGATGCCCAAATGCATTCCTTTGCCTTTGTAGATAGCTAGCTCTTGATAGTAGGATGTACGCCCATACGATAGTGAGTATGTTATATTTATATAGGGATCTCTTGTTCAAATTTTGATACTAATGGACTGAAAAATGTCAAATTCCAACTAGGGGAATGAGATAAGAAACCATAAAGACCGACCTCAAAATTCTAAATGTGAATGAAGTGTAACCAAGACTGGGACACCCAAAAAGAAGACCGAGGTGCCGACGGGCACCCCAACACGTTTCCAGGTACCCTAGCCAGAAACTAAAGACAAAAAAATGATGACATTTAAGACTTCCTTAGAGATGACTTAAACTGTGTAGACAATTGATGACTGTGCCAGACAAGTGATGACAATGACCAACTAACTGACAACAAGACCAAGGGATGAGCCATTAGTGAATACTCTTCTTATGTGAGATCCATAAATAAAATAACATACTTGGTGGTAAAAATGTAATAGTTAGTGCATGATTTTGTGACTACACCAATGTTCTTCTGAGGATCTTAAGAAAGTTTATATTTCTTGACTCATCTTAGCCATTTCCTTAATGATTATAATTTTCTGCATAAGCCAAGTAAATCCCATATTCCTTGCACATTTTTTCTAATGGTTTAGCTCTGAAGCTCATGACATTGTCAGCAACTATCTTAGCAAGAACTCCAAATATGAAATCTATATTACTGAGAATAGCATCCATTACTACTTGATGAGTTTCCTTTCTAGTAGAAATGGCTTTAAGGTGCCCAAAGTGGTCCCCCCTCCTCTTAGAGAAAACAATTATATCATCTTTATATAGTGCCATAAATTCATTGATAAGACTAGAGAAAGGAACATCCATGGCCCTTTGAAAATTTTCTCTAGCATTCATCAATCCAAATGGCATCCTGGCATAAACATACATTCCCCATGGGGTGGTGAAGGTAGATTTCAATTTATCTCGTGGTTTCACTACCACTTGGTTGTAACTAGAGAATCCATCTAATGTAGATAACAACTCTGATCATGTTACCTATTGTAATAAATTGTCCATATTTGGCAATGGATAATTATCTTCAAGTGAAGCATGTTTTATATTTCTGAAATCTACACAAATCCTTATATCTCCATTCTTCTTTCTTACTGGAACAAAATTTTCTACCCATGCAAAGTATCTAGTGGATTGGATTATCCCACCATCCCTCGGCTTTGTCAATTCCTTTTGCATCTTGGTTGTAAGAATAGGATTAATGGGCCTCTACTTATATCTAAAAGGCTTAGTGTGGGGTTCTAAGGGTATCTCATGCTAAAACAAATCCTCTCTATAGGATTTTAACTCAGAATAAGACTAGTCAAGGAAGTCTTCATACTTTTTTAATAGCTTAGTATAAGCATCTCTTTCATTCTTATTCAGATTACTCCCTAGCCACAAATTTCTAGGATCTTGTCCTGAACCCAAATTACACTCCACAACATCTCTTAACAAAGTAGCATATTTACAAAATGCTCTCTCGTTACTATCAAAGGAAGATTCTAAACTAGCTAATTGTTTTGGGATTACGTTAGTTTTTAACCAAATTACTTCTTTACCAAAGAGAGTCTATTTTCCCTCACACACCTCTATCATAGGTTCCAATTCAATAATTTGGTCAGTGAACTAACTTAGAAATTTAGAAATCTATGGATGTGTGAATCATTATCAAATACTTGCTAGTGTTGAATGTTATCAGGTATAGAATGTTGAACCAATAATTCCACTTCAAACTTACAGTAAGGGGATGAATCTTTATTGTCATACTATGATCCCAAGACTATCATTCTATCAACTGCTACATTTTCTCTTCTCTCATGGTATTCAATATTTAATGAATCAAAACACTCAATGAGATCGCATACTACATTTCTCTATTGTTTCAATCTCTTATTTGTTGCTACATATAATTTTCTAATTTACATTCTCACTAACTCAGAATCCCCTTTAACTAAGAGGTCTTTTATTCCATGTCTCTGAGAAATTCTTAATCCTAGAAAAAGTGATTCATACTCAGCCACGTTATTGATGCATTCAAAATTCAATTTGAAAGAAAAATTGAAAGAATTGTTATTTGGAGAACTTAACACCACTCATGCATCATTACCACTACTTTAGAAAGCTCCATCAAAGGTCATGTTCCATTTGAACTTTGGGTATTCAAATTGATCATTTTCATCCACACACTGATCTTTAAAGTTAGCATTTCCTATAAAATTCTCCATGTCTACATCTATAAAAATTACTTCATAAGAAGAATTGTGAGGATCTTCAATGAGGTGTATCATATTATCTTCTCTATATAACGTGACGAATAGTCCTTCCAATGGTATGGTAGCATAGGAAATATCCATTTGGGCACTTCCTCCCACACTAGTTGTCCACTTTCTAAACAACAACATCCCCTACTTGGAAGGGCAGTTAATAATGACAATGTTTATAGTCAAGTACTTCCCTAGATGTGTTGCCAATTGTATAAAAAATCCTTTCACATAGCCCACCACATATACCTCTCTAGAATCCATAGCATAGAATCTACCAAAAGCAACGGTTATCTTAATATTTAACTCATTCATGACTGTAAGAGGCATAATGTTACATGAATCTCTAGAATCAAACATACAATTTTGTAAAAGCCACCCATTTATAATAAGTGATGTAAAAAGGGGGTCAACATCCAATTGTGTTTCTACTAAAAAAGTTCCTAAATATACCTCAGGATGGGTTTCCATATCTTCTTCATTTTTTTTACCTCAGCTTCAGAAATAGTGGGAGATGATCTCTCATCAACTGGATCCTTATTGGAAATAACCTCATCTTCGTTAAATCCCAAATACTCAAAGGCTTGGTTTTTATGCTCAGGTATTCTTAACAGTTCTACAATGTGAACTGTAATCTTTATTTAACTTAAAATATGAGCCATATCACATACATTATAATTGGGAAGAGGAGCATTGGAAGGCACTATTATAGTTTTTCCAGATGGGGAATGGTTCTTTTTTAGTGGGATTTGGAGAAGAAATTCTTAGCTCAGGATGAATTATAGGAAATCTATTCAACACAATTTTCTTAGGAGCACCTTTGGGGATGTTAGAAAGAATGGGCATATTTTTTTGGTTGCAGGAACATGTCCTTTAACTTGTATATTTATGAGATTGTACTCCTTTTCTTGAGTAACTGCAGCATTGATCAACAAATTTCTATCCTCACTAGAAGGAACATCACCATAAAACTTATTAATCATCAAATCTCTAAGATACTCAAAATCATTATTACACTAATCAAAATCTCTAGCCATATCTGCCTCAACATTTATTTCAATAGGAAGAGACTTAAAATTTTCAACACAATTCCATAAATCAATCACAGTTCGAGTAGAGAGGAGCTCGGTAGAAGATACATCTTGTTCACATTCTGGTTGGCATTCCATCATGCATACATCACTGAAAGTAGATTCATCACTTTCATCACCTGCAGATGGATCAAAAGGTACATGGGGCAACAAGCATTTTTCACACAATCAATGGCATGCTCTTCTTTAATAGCAGCTACTCTTACCACTAAAGAGTCAGGGACTAATTTTTTATCTCTATAATTTTGGTGCTTACTACCTAAACCCATATGTCCTTTACCTCTATCTTTAGCCTGGTGCCCTCCTCTAGATTGATTTCCAAATCTATTGTATCCAGGGTTTTGATGTTGATTCTAAGGATTGTGAGACAATCCCTTCTCTGGTATAGCAAGCTTATAAAAATTTTCTTTAACAACCCCTGCCAAAGTTTTTAAAACTTCATCAAGGTCAATTGTTTTGTTGGTTGGAGGCTTTATGGGTTAACTAGCTTCACACCCTCTCTCCTTGATGGCTTCCCCGCAGATTTAACATTATTCTTAATCTGTAAATCCATGGAAAAATATTGTCTCATACTTTTAGGATTTTTATCCCTTAAGTACTATGATGTTTTCCTATCAAATGCGTCTGAATACTTAATAATACAAAACTCATAATTGGGTCTAATACTAATGGTAAATATTGTCAAGGTTTTATTGAATCTGGTATTGAAGTATTGGACACAATCATTAGGATTATTTTTTAATGTTCTCAAAATGGATAAAAAAAAAATTAGATTATTTCTATTACCATATGAATCTCTTAATGTATTTTGTATATCTTTCCATGAATTAATTGATCCATCAAGAAAGGCTTTGAACCAATCATGAGCATCTTTTTCTAGAGTGTGTATAATCAAATTTACACATACATCCTCAAAGTCAACATCATAGTATTCCACTAGATTTTGAAATAGTTTCAAATGATGAACACCACTAATACCATTATTTCCTTGAAACTTGGAAAATTTCATTCTAATCTGAATGGGAATCTTATTTGGATAACCTTCCATGTCATAAAAATTAATAGTTTCATATGCATTAACTCCAAAAGGTTCTCTAGGAGGGGGATCATCCATGTTATTCTTCACAGAAGTTATAGGTGGAAGGTTATGTAACCAATGTTGAATAGGAGTCTCGTGATTTAATGGATCTTGAAAATTCTGATGAAATCTTGAGGAAGGAATAGATTCTAGATAAAATTCCTAGTTCTCCTTAATAAATGAAAGAATAAGATTAGACTTTCGAAATGCTTCAGAATTTCTAGATATCCTAGAGCATTCCTCAACCAGTGGAATATCAAGATTATTATCTTTACTGCAACTACTCTTTGAACTTTGATCAATTATAGGCTTCCATATATGCTTATTTATCCTAATATCCTAATCGATTTGAACTCAAGAAGCAACTTCTTTATGGGATTAGTTTTGAAAAAATACCTCAATCTTTCTAGTTTAGCAAAATAGATATCAAATCAGTAATTATAATAGGATTAAAACCATTCTATCCCATATTTTATTTTAGGGAATCACCACTCAAATATTAAATTCTAGAAATAGATAGAACCTTTAACTTGTAGAATTTTTATAAATAGTTTTAGTCACGCAAAACTCAAATATAGCAATGAAGTCCCTGAAAATGGCATCACTCACATGTTGACTCCCGAAATAACATCCCTAGGAGATTAACATCTGACACGAGTGTGATGGCTCTGAGAGAGTTGTGCATAATTAAAATTTCTTTTTTGTTGATAGTCGGGGATTTTTTCAACACTCAACTCAATGTCTTTCACCTTTTTCTTAGATTGTTTCCTTGAATCGTTGACGAAACAGATAGGGTAACGGGCATAGGAGGAATACCTGTTCAAATGTTAGTTAATGGGTTGTTGCGTGCGTATGAATTCTGAATCCACAGCTGACCATGAGAGCTTCCTTTTGGCTAGGAGGGACTACCTATAATGAAAGCAAGACCACCAAAAAGAATTAAACAATATGGGTAGTGAACTGCCTAGCATGAGCTAGATCTGGGAAGTGTGATACTTCCTAAATGGTTGTCAGTCCACTATTTAAAAAAAATTAATGCTGTAAACAAAGTAAATCCTATTGTTATTTTAAAATTATTTAGGTATCTCACTTAAAAACAAAATAAGAAAATAGATATAATCTAACAAGCTAATCTAGAATAGAATCCAAAGGTCGAATGATTGGTTCTGGATCTCTGTAGGTCTAATAAAGATCTTGGGTAGGTCACTGGTGAGTGAGGGTGAGGTAAAATTAGGTGGGTAGGTCTCTGTTTAAGGCTGTGTGGGCAAACACAGAGACTGACGTCAGTTAGGGGTGACCGACAACAGTTAGGTATAACCGGTGCCAGTTACTGTGAGATCTAGAAATGTCATAGAAGGGGGTTTTGGTCTCCTTTGTGATTTACAAAGGATTTTGTGGGTCAGGATGGGGTATTAGGTGATTGGAATAGCTTTTGTGATGTTTTGATGGGTCTATGGAGGTGAAAATGTTGGATAAGTTCAATAGAGAGCAAGATAAACAATGGATGATAAAATAATGATGAAATGAAATAACCAGGAAAGTATGATGTTGTACTTACTTAGATTTCATTTATGAAGGTCTGTGTGTGTAGGATGGAGGTGTTGATGATGGGTTTGAAGCCTGCAAGTGATCACCAACTGAAGAAAATCTTCTGCATGGGCTGCATACACACTCCTCTTTGCTTAGATAGATCAGAATGTGGCTGGGTTGGCTATGTACGAGAAGATGTTCAATCTCCTTCCTTAGATGTGAGTTCTTGCTTGAATTGGCTCCCTAAAGATGCATTATCTCTTTGCAATTTGTTCTTTTTCATCAACTTACTTGCTTCCAACTTCCAAGTTCCAAGTTCCTAGTTCCAACCTTGAGAATAAGGTTGTTTTAGGTTGAAAGGGGTAACCGATGGTAGTCCAACTTAACCGGTGACGGTTAGGGGTAACCGATGTCAGTCAAGTCAGGATTTCCTAGGTTTACTAAACTTAGGGAGATCCTCTTGATTTCCTCAGATCTCGTGTCACTATCCCATGGATTAGATTCGGAGCCTCTTGTGAGTATGCGGGAATATGATTAGAGGGAAGGTAGGTATTGAGTTTTAGGGTTTGGGTAAGTCTTAGTTAGTTATGCATTAACTTGCTAAGAATAGGTCTTAGGTTGAGTTAGCCTGATGAGGTGTCTAAGTGAACTGTATGTGTAGATATTATTTAAATAAGATATTTAAATAATAAATATAGTGAGGATAAAGCATTAATTTAATTTAATTAATTAAATTAATATTAGTGGGGTGAAGGGGGTCATGGCTAGGTAAATGCAATAAAGGGTGTCTATATGTCGATGGAAAAAAGGGGAGTGTGACCTAATTTTAGTGTCTACATTTTACCCCTTTTTGTTGTGTAGCTTGTATTGGTAAGTAATGCTAACAAAAATAAGATGTGGTTGCCCCATGTGAAGTGAAGGTGATCCCCCTCAAACTAGGAACTGACGAGGCAGCAGGATAAAGCGGTGAGTGGTTTGATAAAAGGTAAATGTGAGGAAAAGGCAAGTGGGTGTAGGGGAAAAGGGTGAAAGGTCTTCTCAGGAAATCTAGGTAATTGGTCAGGGTCAAAGGTAGTAGTAATCAAATGCACGCACACGTATAAACTGCAGCATGCTACCAGGTTGAAGAGCAGGAAAACTCTACATCATCTAAGGTTGATAGGTTTATCCAAACAAGGGTGAAGTGAATCCAGTATCCAAGGTATAGGATAAGGTCAGGAAACACAACATAGGTTAGGTGCAGGAACATTTAGGTATGTTCTGGTACACCAAGGGTAGGGTCAGAATAGACATCTCAGTAATAGGCAAGGTAAGGGCACGAGGTCAAACAACACGGGTAACGGTGTCACAAGGTATAGTGAGCACATTGGTTCAAAGGTCACAAATAGTTTTCTGGGTCCAGGTAGATAGGTCACAGCACGGGTAAGGCTAAGGTAGGGGTAAAAGAATAAGGCTTCAATAGTTGATGAGGTGAGGTTGAATAGGGTGGGTGGCTAGAGGGAAAGGTAAAGTGGTCCAGGTAGGTGTAGGGGAGGTAAAAGAAAGAGGAGGTAAGGAAAATGAGGTCAATGTGAGGGTAGTGAGTATGCAGGGTAACCGACAGTAGTCTAGATGAACCGATGACGGTCTATTGGAACCGACAACGGTGAAAGAGGGCATACGATCAATGTCAGTCAAGGGAAAACTGATGTTGGTCAATTCGGGTGGGGTATAAAAAGTAGAAAACCCGCATTTTCAAAATTCATTCATGCATTGTGAAAAGTAGAAAAGGACAAGAAGAGAGAAAAGAGGAAGAGGAAAAAAGAGAACATCAGAGAGCTTGGTTTGTGAGCCACATAGGCGAGGTTGATTGGACGAGAGGTGGGGCCATGAGATTGGATCGAGCAAGGTGATTGGTTGGGAGAGTGGGAGGTCATTCGAGAATGGAGGAGGCTAGAGAGGGATCGGGAGGAGGAGCACGGAGGCTAGAGGTTCCACCACGAAAGTGGCAGGGGGATGCGGTAAGTTCCAAACCTTTTGATTCATTATTTGGTAAATTTGATGTAAAATATAGAAAGTATTAAAAATGGGGGGTTTGAGGGGAGAATTTCAAAATGGGACAAAGAGAGGGAAAAGGGAATGGGGAAGGGTGAGGTGTAGAGAAAAAGGGTAATAGATGGATATTTAGGGGTGTAAGGATTGATTTGGTTGGGTAGAATGAGTAGGGAGGGAAAAAATCAGGTTGGGAAGTCGTGGTGGGCGGCACAACAGTGACTGATGTCAACCGACTTGTGGCCAATGTCGGTGGGTAGTGACCGGTATCGGTCACCAAAAATAGTGATCGATGCCAATCAAGGGGAGACCGTGGTTAATCAGGTGATAACCGGGGTCAGTCAGGTGAGAGGGAAAAGGTTTAAGGGAGACAGGAAGGGTTGAGGGTGGCTTGGGTGAGAGGTAGGGTAAATAGTGTTGGTTGGATAGGTTTGGGTAGGTTTGGGTGAGGGTTAGGGTAGATCGGTAGGGTAGATGGGTTTAGGTAGGTTTGGGTGAGGTTTGAGGTAGATAGGTTCAGATGGATGGGTTTGGGTAGGTTTGGGTGAGGGTTAGGGTAGATAGGTAGGGTAGATGGGTTTGGGTAGGTTGGATTAGCAACAAGGCCAATGGGATGGGGGTGCAGAAAGAGATTAGGTCGGTATGTGGGGTGAAATAGGATAAGTTGGGAAGGTGTACTAATACATTTCTCTTGTTGGATGTAGGACCAAGATGAGCTGCGAATGAGGGCCTGAGTGCCGCCCTTAATATTGACAGTATGGGTAAGCATGACACAGGAGGAGTGGTAGCATGTTACAGAGGTGGGGTTAATAGGTGTGAGGTGCTACCGGCATGTAGTCTAGGAGGTGAGTCTGATGGTTGCCCTCATCGATAGATGGGACTCAGTGACCAATACCTTCCACATGCCAATGGGTGAGATGACGATCACCCTGGAGGACGTCTACAGAATCATGTGGTTGCCCATATTAGGGGCCCAGGTTTATTCTATCTCTTCAGAGGCATCTAAGGAGCTACTAGCACCCATTTTTGGTGAGGTTGTAGTAGACCTAACGTTCTATGGCACTAACATGAGCTATGGAGCGATGTATAGAGCTCATCTAGAGGAGATGAGGTTAGTGGTACTTTTGATGGAGGAAGTGTGCTGCTTTGCACTGCCAGATGCAGAGGGTGGGAAATTCTTGAGGTCACTGATGGGATTCCTTCATGACATGATGATACAAAGGACATGATTCGCATGGGCACTTGCATTGCTGACGCGAGTATATAGAGAGTTATGGGCCTGCGGGTGACTACAGAGGTTCAACATCTATTGTGTCGTACTACTGCATTGTTGGGCTTACAAGCACATTTTTTTATGTTTGACCAGTGAGGATGCCCCAAGCAGATGCATTCCCATGGAGAGTTTTTAGAGTTGGGTACAGGCAGTGGGTATCAGCCATGGGAGAGGCCCGAGGTGCCAGAGCTACTCATGATGTAGCTTACTACAGGAGGTTATTGGAGGGGTTGTCTGAGGTGGAAATCATTTGGAGGCCGTATGTGGGCTTCCCCTCATATAAACATATGGCCACAGAGCTAGATGGGCTACAGCTATATCTATGGATAGAGGGGAGGAGAGTAAGAGAGCATGAGTGGATACCCGTAGAACGGGTTAGGCACCAGTTCAGGTTAGTCCAGGATGTACCACCACCCTTCCCACAGTACATGAGAGATGACGTGGAGAGACCTATGTATCTACCATGACCCACAGTGCCAACTGGACAGGAGGAGCAGCAAGTAAATACACAGATTGATGATGCTAGGGTTGCAGATGGATATAGGTAGTGGTGGGAAGCACAGCTGAGAGCCGTACCACCAAGGCTAGGGCAGTTAGACTTAGCCACCATCATAGTTCAGAGAGACACCCTACAGGGGTAGGTGGCTACTTTGGTGATGTAGCTTGGGATCATATAGGGGCAGCTCACAGGTTATGAGGCATAGGTTACCATCTTACAGACCCAGATACAGACGCTGTAGGCTCAGACAAGGCAGGGACAGGTACCTACGTGGGTGGAGGTAGGGGGAGATGGAGATGGAGAGGAGGTAGGCAGCGATGGAGAGAAGATAGCCACCCTACAAGCGTAGGTACTAGATTTACAAGGTAAGTTGGTCACAGTGCAGGGGTAGGTTACGGGTTTGCAGGGCCAGCTGATAGAAGCACATGTATAGATTACTACCCCGCAGGCCTAGATATAGGCACAGACACAAATTCCAGGGCCAACTCATACTCTAGTACCAGCACAAAGCTCAGTGTAGGTTCAAGGATAGGGTCCCCTTATACAGTCACCTACGTAGGTAACGAGACCCATTGCACCTCTGCAAATAGTGACCATGGCCAGATTCAGGGATTCCCTAGTAGAGGCACGATATTATCAATATCATTTATTAGCTGTCGAGCTAGATGTGCCCTCTTATGTTGAGTACAGAGCATTGAAGTCCTCCAGTGAGAGGACTAGATCCCACACTCAAAGTATGGAGAGTATAAGGGGCCGGCGAGCCCAAGGATAGGGTCGTGGTGATGCCACTAGTGTGTAGAGGCCAGCCCCAGGTAAGGGGCCATTAGTAGGAGGTGAGGTAGGTTCCAGGCACCAGACAGGTATGACATAGGGGTTGGGAGAGACACAGGCACAGGGAACATTCCCTGACATCAGATGGGGAGATGATTGACTTACTATGGACTGGCCTGTGTGCTGAGTCATTTTTTTATGGATTATATATGAGATTGGCCTACGTACTGAAGAGATTTTGTATTGAGTATGAGTTTTTGTGTACATGATACTGGCCTATGAGCCGAAGATATTTTTGTATGTATTATTATTTTTTGTACCATATACCATCCTACGAGCTGATGATGTATGAGAGACACATGTATGTTTGATATGAGTGTACATTTTTGTGATACACTGGTATTTATATGATGAGATGTATGAGGTTTGGATGATTATGTGTTGTGATGTGTATTTTATTTTACTGTTGTTATGATATGAATGGATTAGGTGAGTTAGGCATGACGGAGTCATGTCGGTTTAGGAATGGATCAAGTCAAGTTAGTTTAGGTATGGATCGAGTTAGGTTATAGGCATGGATCGAGTCAGGTTGGTGTAGGCATGGATCGAGTCAGGTTGGTGTAGGCATGGATCGAGTCGGGTTGGTTTAGGCATGGATTGAGTCAGGTTGGTTTAGGCATGGATCGAGTCAGGTTTGGTTAGGCATGATTCAAGTCAGGTTAGTTTAGGAATGGATCGAGTCAGGTTTGCAATGAATGATACTATGGATCATATGTGAAATGTTGTATAATCTATGCATAGTGATGATAGAGTGATGGTAGGTGTAATAAATGTATGTTATGGTAAAGAACTTGTTATGTATGTGTCTTAATTTCTAATTTTTTTAGAAAAGGGTAACTAAGTGAAATGTGGACTAAATGGTGAGTTAGGCATGGTTAATGAATTGTTTAGGGTAGAGAGTGGCCGAGCTAACCTTTAAGGATCCCATGCCCTTAGAGTGATGCCTACATAGTCCTAGCAAAAAGAGACCTCAGGCCGATGTAGTTCTCCCATGAGCTAGGGAAGAATATGAGAATGAGTTGGTAGGTGTTTGGGCATGTTGTGGGATTGGGTTTAATAGGTGGGGATAGATTATAGGTAAAATGATGCAGGTGAAGGTGATTATGGTGAAAGGGGAGGATGACCCCAAAGGTAAGCGGCGAGGACCAAGTCTTGTATAAGGTAATCAAAATGTAAACAAAGATGGTTAAAAGATAAGAGGGGGGTAATAGAGCCACCTGATTGGGTAGGATCATACCGTGAAGGGGGTGATTATGACAAGATCCGAAAGGCACTGCACGATTAGTTGTTCTATAGTGAAAGTAGTCACAAGATCACCAAATTTCAAATTTCCAAATTGTCCCTTGAGGCAGTTTAGGAAATGAGAGTGGAAATGGTATGGTGGGTGAAAGGTAGTTAATGGTATATATTTTGAGTGACAATTCTTTTAGGCAAGAGGTCCAAGGTCACAATGGGAAAGTCCATGACTAAAAAAGCATTTTTGTTTTGATATACTGATCAATGCGGGAATTCTATATGGGATAAATAACATGGTACTCCTTGAGGTCTTTGTGAAGCTGATCAATGTGGGAAGCTTCATTTTTTTTAATCTTCACATAGATGTCCTTCGAGGGAGCAGTGTATTTATAGTAGCAATTTGGTCGAGAGGAAGATGTCCTTTTGAGGGAGTCATCTTTTTTATTAGAAGTGTGACTCAGGGAGTTTGGTCCCATTGGAGTTCTTTGAAATCATGGACAAGACCAAGGTGAAGGATAGGAATCTTGTTTAAAAGGCAAGGTGGAATGACCATGGGATCTCATCCAAAGGTAGATGAAAAGTATCCATGAGAATCATGCTATGTGTAGTGCCGCGGTACACATATTCAAGAGAAGATAACAAGTGACAAGTACTCACATAATTCTTGTTTAATCATTAGGGAGATGAATGGAGTGGATAGCACTCAATGGATGAGCGTGGAGAGAGATGAATGATGAGGTAGGTCAATGATTCAATAATAGAATGGTCAAAGATGTAATGTGTTAAGGGGCTTAGGTTTGGGTTTACCCTCAAGCGAGGACAAACGATAGGCACCTGATCCATAGATATGAGTTACGATGTATGGTCCAAGCCAATTAGGAGCAAATTTTCCCCGTTTACTTTTTTTCTGCTTTGGTTACATATTGATTTTCTTTCAAGACAAGGTCACTGACTTGGAAGGTTCATTCATGAACACGTTTTTCATAAGCACGTTTGATACATTGTTGGGTAAACTTGAAGGTGATCCAGAGCATTAAGATGATTTTAGTCTAATAAATCTAGTTGTGATAAGTGGTCCTGATGAATTAATCATCAGTAAGCATGTCATGGGAGAGAAATGTGGAGTGAGGAGATCTGGAATTTGAGAGGTAGAACAACCTCCAGTACCATAGACCAGTGAAAAGGGTGTACCTGCAGTGGAAGCGTGAATACTAGTGTGCTATGCCCATAGGGAAAAAGGAATGTGCGTATGCCAATCCTTCCCAGTAATGTCAACCAATTTCATGAGAATTTTAATGAGGGTTTTGTTAGTGGATTCGGCTTGGCTATTAGTTTGTGGGTAATAAGGTGAGGAGAAACTAAGCTGAATGTTGAAGGCATCACAAAGTTTGTGCAGTGTTTTGTTTTTGAATTGTTTTCCATTATCAGTGATGAGGCGATGAGGAACACCAAAGCGAAAAATGATGTGATGGTTAATGAACTCACATATTTTCTCAGATTTTATGGAGATGAGTGGTATAAGCTTCACCCATTTGGTGTAGTATTTGGCAGTGGGTATGATCCATTGATGATGTTGGGAAGAATGAGGATTGATTTCTTTGACAAGATCCAAACCCCATTGAGAGAAGGGCCAAAGGTCACGAGCGACCTGTAAGGTATGACTGGGTGTATGACGTAGGTTGGAATGTTGTTGACATTTCACACAGTGTTTGACATAGTCACAACAATCATGGTTAAGGGTTGGCCAGTAGTAGCCTAGGCGAAGAATATGCTTAGCAACAGCAAGGTCACTAAAGTAACCTCCACATATGCCATCATGAACCTCCTTAATGGTATAAGGAATTCCAAAAATTTTGAAGCATCGTAAGAGAATACCATCAAATCCACGCTTATAGAGGAGTCCCCCAGGATAACAAAATGGGAGACCTTTTTAAGGAAGGCACGTTTTCTGTTACGGGTGAGGATCAGGAGGTAGATGGAGAGGGAAAGGTAGTCGGAGTATTGTTATACCAAAGGTCACTCAGGTCAGGGTGTCGGTTCCGATTGAGTAAACATCATGAGGAAAATAAGAAGGTGAATGGAGGCTTGGCATGGTGACAAATATTTTGGAATCAGCAGGGGAAGCAGGTATTTGGGAAGCTTAAGAAGGCCATGGTATCTGCAAATTTGTTGGTTGAACGTGGGATGGTTGAAGGGTATAACGATCAAGGTGGTCAAGAATATGTCTACATTATGTTTATACTTCTGAAGTATCTCATTATGACATTAGTACATACCATTGACTTGGTTTATGATCAATTGTGAATCACCAAAGATATGAATGGATTTGACATCTAGGGCATAGCTGGTCTGGAGACCTAGTACAAGCACTTTGTATTCGGTAATATTGTCGGTGCATGAAAAGTATAGTTTGAAAGACAAAGGCATGGGTTCTCCATCCAGAGGAATGAGGATAACACCAGCCCTCCCCCATGCTGACACTTGGAACCATCGAAGAATAGTGTCATTTGGTAAGGGGGTTCGTCCAGGGAAAGTGTAGCAATTGACTCATTGAGAAAGTTAAAATTAGAGGGTTGGTCCCTAGAAATAGGTTGCGTCAGCCAGTTGGTCGGGTGATAGCCTGGCCCCTTAATGGACTTTTGGTGAATGAATATGAGGTCAAGATCAGCTAAAAGAATAAGCCATCATGCGACACACTATTTTTTATAAGGTTTGGTGTATACGAAGTGTAAAGGGTTGGTGTTGGTCACAACATAGGTTTTGTGGTTAAGTAGGTAATGGCTGAGTTTGGTGGTGACGAAAACTAAGGCTAAGTAAATATTTTTTCAGTGGTTGTATCAGGTTTCATAGTTGAAAAGAGTACGGATTATGTAATAAACCACCTGCTCTCTATGTTGTTCATCGCGATGAGCGAGCATGGATCCCAAGGAATGATCAGTATCTGATATGTATAGGTAAAAAGGTTAATCATATTTTAGTGGAATCAATATGGGTGGTTGGAGAAGGTATTGTTTTAGGGCCTCAAAAGATTTTGACAATCATCATCCCATTTAAAGGAGACATCCTTTCCTAAGTAGATGATGAAATGGTTGACAATGATCAGATAGTTGTGAATGAAACAGTAAATGGACTGTAATTTACCTTGCATGCTACAGAGTTTTTTAAGGTTAGTGGGCAGAGGCATTTCTAGAATGGCCTTGACTTTAGCAGGGGTCAACTTCTATACCACAGAGGAAAACAATAAATCCTAGGAGTTTTCCTGAGAGAACCGTGAAGACACTTTTTAGGTTGAAGGCGGACGCAATATTTAATGAGGCACTCAAATATGGTTTTGAGGACAATGAGGTTCTCGACACAATGTTTAGATTTGGCTAAGAGATCATCCACATAATCTTTCAATATGTGATTGCATGATATCATGGAATATGTAAGTCATAGCAAGCTGATATGTAGCACCAGCATTTTTAAGGCCAAAAGGGCATGACTCAATGGCAAAAGGTTCCCCAAGGGTAATGAATGTGGTCTTGTGTTGATCTTTTGGGGCAAGAAAAATTTGGTTATAACCCGAGAAACCAGCCATAAGTGAGAGAATCTCGTGCCAGTGGTAAGGTCACTAGTTGATCAATACCGAGCAAGGGAAAGTCATCTTTTTGGGGTAGAAAGGTTGAGGTATTGGAAGTCTATGAATATGTGGAGTCCCCTATTGCTTTAGTAACATGACAATGGTAGAAATCCAACGAGGATAATCAATGGGTAGGATGAGAAATGGAATAAGGGCGCTGAAGTTCTTCTTTGACGAGAAGAGCATGTGAGGGTGCCATTTTCCCCAAGATTTTATTTGATAGGTTCTGCATCAGGAATGGTTACGAATTATTGTGGACCACTATGGTGGGATCAATATCGTGGCATGTCTACTTAAGACCAAGTGAAATCATGGTTTTGATATTGGAGAAAAGAAGTGATGGCTTCCTATTCAGCAGCATCTAAAGATTGTCTGATTCTTTAGGATGTGCGGGTCATCCTGAGTATGAATGTTGATCTCGATAATCGGATTCATTCAACATGGTTAGCATCTTAAAGGTTAAATGACCGATGAATATATGATTCTTCTGCACCAAGGTAGGTGAGTATTGATTCATCATCCTGACATTGAATGAGGTAAATGGTAGGTTTTTCGTTGTCGATCATCTTACGATACAAGAATGGGAGAGTGGAAGGGGCCTCGCCATCACATTGATAAGTCAAAGGCCCAAAAGAAATGGTGTTTATGAAAAAAAAGGTTAGCAGGGATAGATTCATGATCCATCGACTCCAATCGGTGAGGGGTGTGATGAAGGTGGAAAATGGCTATGGTCTGTAATGAGTTCAATGTAGGCCTGTTTGGTAGAAGGGTTAGGGAATCCAATACCACTCTGGTCATTATGTTTGTAGGTGGTACATGAATAAACGGTACTATGGCGCCTGCTCATGAAATCCAAAACTAAAACCCTTCCACGCACATCGCTGCAAGAAGGTGTGGGTGACTGCATGATTGGTAAGTGATGAGTTCAGAGGAAATAGCGGGGTCCCTGTAGATTCTCCTAGATATTGAGAGATTTGGGGTTGTGATGGTGGTTCAGGTGTGTAAGTGGTAGTATCAAGTCCCCCATAGGTGAGACTAGTACGAAGATGAGGAGGACCATAAAGGAGGCATTCTCCTATATGGTGATCATAGCGAGGGTGTTGGTGAAGGCTTCCATACTCGTGTGGAGTAAGAAATTTGTTGACACTATATAGGTGGTACTCCCCCAGAGTGAGGCATTGAAAAAACACCTTCAAGGGAAGGGATCAGTGGTTGGTATGTGGGTAGTGGTATGGTATGGATGATGTGTCGGAGGTTGATGAGAGGTGGTGTTAATGGATTGGGAAGCTAATGGGTCAGCCATGGGAGGTTATAGCAGTGGTAGGAATGGAGGAGGTATGTGCGGTAAAGTAGTGGTATGGTACTGGTAGGTAGTGGGTGTAGGTGTAGGTGTAGGTGAAGTATTGGTGGTTGCGGAAGTAGATGGCTTGATAGGTATGATGAGTACATCATTGGGTCGGTAAAGCATGTTGCATGTTTTTTGAAAGGTGATGGGTCAGCTGGAATGGTATAAGTGTGTCCTTCATGTGTTCAAACTTTACACAATGATGCAAAGTGGAAGGGAACACAACCCATGACATGGATCCAGGGTCTACCAAGCAAAAATTTATATTGGAATTCCCCCTCTAAAACATAAAATAATTTTGGAACAGTGCGGGGGCTCACACGAACGTGAAGGATGATAATGCCTAGTGTGGAGGTGATAGCATCATTGAATGAACGCAACATGACCAGATGTTTTTTATGCATGTAATTGTCAGGTATGCACATTTGAGAAATGCATGGGATGAAATGATGTTAATGCTGCTAGCACCTCCATCAATCATCACATGGGTGTACCCATATGTCATCAATGTGGACAAAGATGAAGAGGGCTGGGTCTGGGTCATCATTTTGGTATGGTGGCGATGATCTCTGCCTCTAAGAAGCTAAAGGAGGCCACTTGGTGAACAAGGTGATGTGATGATGAAGGTGGTAATTTGATGAGAGAGGATACGTGATGGGGTGTGATAATGGAGGCTACGGGTGTAGGGTCATCGGGTAAAAACCTCAATAGATAGAAGAACCTCCACAAGGGCTTGACTATGGGATTCTGAGGTTTAGATGAGGTCATATAAGGACATTTTAAGGGGAGATTGGTGTAATTTTTTGAGCATGGTGTGATGTGTGATGCCAATTAGAAATGGGGGTGTGTGGGGCCGCAGATAGTTATTTAGGTATGGGTGCAGATGGTATGTTGGGTATAGGATTGGTTGGTGGGTCAGCTAGCCTTTTTTCTTTACCCTTTTGCGCACATGTGTAGTAGTGACATGTACCATGTTGATTTGAGGGGAATTTTTCAAAAATGGAGAAGGGGTGTAGGGTAAGTGGTATAATGACATGAAGGGAAAAAAACCTACTAGGAGGGAGGAAAAAAACCCTGTGAGGTCAGTTGGGTGCAGTGACATTTGGGTGGTGGTGTGGCAAGTTCTCTGATGTGAACCATGTTAATTTCAAATTTTGTGTGTGGTTCTAGGAGCTGTGAGGGTGGAGGGTGTGAGGTTGTTGTTGTTGGTGGGGTAGTGTGGGAATGGGTGTAGGTGAAGCAGGATCCTCATCAAGAAGGTCATCATCATCAAAGTTGGTTTTCAGGTGGACACAATTGGATAAGGATGGTTTTCAAGGCCTTGCAGTTCTCCACATCATGCCCTGACACACGATGGTATGCACAAATTTTGATATCATCAAACACTTTTGGCTTGGGTTTACGGGGGTCGTAAGGTCAGAGTGGGTGGTAATGTGATAACAGAAGTCTCGAGGAGGTTGGTTAAAATTTTGGCATAGGACCCTGCTAGTGGATCAATGGGAAGTGAATGTGGGTTTGGGTGTAGGTGTGGTTGGTTGTTTGGGAATTTTTTGGAAGAGTAGGAATAGGTTGAGCTATGGGTTTAGTGTTGGTGTGGTTTGAGGTATCGATTTTGGGTTCATTTGGGTAGGGGTAGTAGATGGATGGGTAGGAGGTTGTGGGGTTGTTTGTTTTGACTACCTTGTTGTGGGGGTAGTGGGGTTTTTTTTTTGGGTTGCACCTTCTTGGGTAAAGGTGATGTGGGGTATGGGGTCTAGAAGGAAAAATCAGATGGATGGAGGAAGAGGGTGAGTTACCCATGGGGATAACGGGGGTGCTATGAAGGTAGATGATGCAGGTCGTGCTTGGGGTGTGTGAGGGAAATGACTGACTGAAGTGTAGTAGGTAGTGAAGCAATGGCTGAAGGTATCAGAGGTATTGGTGGTAAAGAGACTGCAAGTGTGGGGGTATGAGTCGTGTTGTGTGCTTGGGTAGTAGGTTAGAGATTTGTGAGGTAGGAATGGGTGGTTGTGTTATTGGTTATTATGGATGGGTGAAGGGTGCTTGACCATGTTGGGTTGAAGGGTCTTAAGGAGAGGGACAAGTGTGGGGTGTGATTGGTGGTGGGTATGGTAAGGATGATGTTGAGTTGTTTGTTTCTTTTTTTTGGGTGTGGTAGTAGTTGTGGTTTTGAGTAACATTGGAGGATGTAGCTAAATCCAGTTTAATAGGTGGATGAGTAAGGCTGGTGGTGGGGTGACCCCTAAGTGGTAATAGGTTTAGAGGGGGTAAAGGTGTATGTGTGGTTGGGTTTGGGTTTTAGGCATAGGATCATTTATGGGTAAGGGTGTGGTGTGGTATAGTGCTAGGGGTGGAAGGGGTTGGGTGGTTGTGTAGTGGTTTGGTTTGGTGGTGTTTCAAATGTTTTGATGTTGGGATGAGTGTGGTGGGTGTAGTTGGGGTTTTTGGAAGGGGATGGGTGCATGGGTAGGGAGTCAGGTGGGTAAGTGTAATGGGTTAAATTTGTGTTGGTAGGAAATGGATGGTGGGTAAAGTGTGGGGATATAATTTGATCCACATTGGTAAGATTGAGCTGCCAACCTTCTTGGAATGGCACAGGTTTGTGGGTGTAGTTGGTGAGGACCTAATGGATGAGATGTAAAACATCATGGAGGATGGGGAATTGGGGTGTTAGCTATGAAGGTAGTAATTAGTGTGGGTCAGTGTCTTGGGGTTTGTGTGGACTATGGGTGTAGTGGGTAGGGCCAAGGCTGAAAGGGTTTAGAGGTATTGGTGGAAGGTGGGGTTCCTTAGGGTGGAGGTAGATAATGGGTGGGTTAGTGGGGAAGGAGGTGAAGGAGCTCCTTGGAGGAATGGGTGTTTTTGTGGGTGGGTATGGATGGGGTAATGGTGGTCTTATGGGGTGTTTTTGGGCCCATGGTTTTTTAGACCCTTTGTGAGGTTTTTTGATAGGTGAATGGGAAAGGTTTGATGGTTCAATGGTGAATGAAAATGGGGTATTCCAAGGGTATGAGGAAGGTATGGTTTGAGGAAGGAATTTCTATTTAATATGGGGATTGGAGTGTAGGTTGCAAATGTGTTTGAGGATGGTAGCTGAATTCGGTGTAATAGGTGCCTGAGTAAGGGTTTGTTGGGGCAGGATTTCCAAAGATGGTAATAGGATGTGGAGGAAATGTGGAGGTTGGGTTTAAGGGTTTAGTCATTAGGTGATATGTGGAAGGGTGGGTATGGGTTAATAAAGGTATGAGTGTGAATGTTTGATTGATGAAGGGGATGATTGGAAATGTTTTTGATTGTAGATATTTTTGGATATTGAGGTGGATTGGGATTGTAGGAGTAACTGGATTTTTGAGGGATTTTGCATCTTTTTTCCTATGGACAGGAGTAAGAGGGCCCCCATAATAAAGCCATATCCACATAATCCTAAGTGATCACCCAAATGTGAGAATGGAATTTTGTGGGTGAGTTGGTGAGAGACCTAATGGGTCAAATTCCCATAAAATGCATCTTAGAGATGGGGAATTGGCCAGCTTCAGCTTCTGTGGGTAAGAGAGCTGAAAAGTAGGTCTGTTGGATGTTGGGTAGCTGATGGAGAGTGCTCATTGCCAAGAGGAAAGGTATCTCCACTGGGTCTATGATGGGTGGAAGAGATGATGATGGTTCCTCAATAATGGAGGAATGGATAGGTGCTCCTCTGTGGGTGGGGAGGTTAAATGGGTTCTCCTCTATGGGTGGAGGAGGTAATGGATGATCCTCTGTGGGTGGAGGAGGTAGTAGGTGCTCCTCTTTGGGTGGAGGAGATAATGGGTCCTCCTCTATGGGTGGAGGAGGTATAGTAGGTAAAGTTTCTCGAAGTGGAGAAGCTAGGGGTGAGATGGTCTCAATGTTAGCAGAAGACTCCTCTGTAGGTGATGAAGGAGATGAAAGGTGTTCCTCTATTGGTAAAGGAATGAGTGGGTTGGTTGTTCAATGTGGAAGGAGGAGGATTTTGGGCTAGGATTTCCTCTATGGAAGGGATGTGAGGTATTGATTAATTGAGGTGACAGGTACCTCGTTAAAGATCGTGAACCTCACGGGTATGGGTATCATGAGAGGATGTCTCACCAGTTTGATTGGATGAAGGGGCATGATTGGGAAATGGTTTTTTTTAAAGATTTGTAGAGATTTTGGTTGGGGGTGGCATTGGGATTATCCACAGTCAACTCACCTTTCTCGAGCATTTCTTGGAAATATTCTTAAAAGTGATGCAGTTTCCATCACTATGACCCTTTCACTCGGTGTGATAGTTACAGAAATCTTGTTCTTATACCATGTGGGGGCATGGGGCGAGCAGGGTCAAAACCAGTGTGTGGTTTTATGGGTGGAAGGGTGATGGTGCCAGCTTTGATAAGCTTTTCTAAAATAGAAGAGTAAGGTTCCCCAATTGGGGTATATTTTTTTTGCTGCTCTTGTCTGAATCGAAAAGCCTGAACAGGGTGATAGATTAGATGAGGGTGTAGCTTGATTGGATGGATGAGTTGGGCCGGCCTTGAGTACCACACTGCGTTAGTGGGTACCTTTAGCCTTTGAATAATTGGTTGGTGTTTGGAAGAAGAAGAGGTTTCATTCGACTTGAATGCGAATTCTTATTTCGTAATTGGATTTTCTTCTCTTCGATGGCCCGAAATCTCTAACTTTTTCATGCCATAGTGAATGCCTCATCGAATGTTTTAAAAGTTTTGGACCTGCAAGGTCGGGGGAGATATGTCTAGCACAAGCTCGGTGTGAAAGAGCTCGATGAGTTCATGAGTTAGTTTGTGGCAGTTGAAAGGTAAGTTGATTGATTGATCAGGCTGCGCCAGCGAGTGACAAAATCTGTGATAGATTCATCCTCGTACTGACGTGTGGAATATAGATCGGTCATGGTAACTTTCTTGGTGATATTGATAGAAAAATGATCCAAAAAGCTTGGGCTACCTGATTGAATGAAAAATATGGAGTGTTTGGGTAACCCACTATTACCAATCTAATGCAGGTCCAGTGAGGGACATGGGAAAAGTTCTCAAAAGTAAGGCATCATCATGAGCAATCAAATAACACCCATGTTTAAATGAGCGCAAATGTTGTTGTGGGTCTTCCTTACTATTGAAGTGGTTGAATTTAGGCATTTCCCAATGCACAGGGTATGAACGGATGGATGGGAATGGATGGGTGAATAGGCTCATTGCAAATCTCATCATAGGAGAGAGTGTTGCGGGAGCCTGGAAACTGATGCCTCCAAGTGTTTGCATCTTATCCATCATCAATTTAATTAGGTCATTGGTGGGTTGTGATGATTGGATGCCTCCTATAGTGTGAGGAGGTTGGTTTTGGGCATATAATGGGGGGTGGCATTCCAGTGTATGGGGCTGCCATGTAGGGTGGTGGAGAAGGCAATGAAATAGGGGGTACGTACCCAGAATGAATAATAGATGAAACAGGAGGTTGTTGGTAGTATGTATATGGGGGAGGAAGGGTCGTGGTAAACCTAGTGGCAATAGGGGCTAATGATTGTGGAATGGAAAGAAAGAACTACATTCTGAAACGGGGTAGGGGTCACCGACACTGGAGGTGGGAATGTAGCTACAGGTATGTGTGAGACATTAGGGATGGATGAGGTTGTGTTTGGGGTAATCGTCGAGGGTATGGTGGATGTAATGGGTGCCACAGAGGTAACAGACATGTGGCAGTCATAGGGTATAGAACCTAACTGAAAAATGACTGGGGGTAAAGTGGAATGGGTAGCATGAGCCAGATGGGGCTGATGCGGAAGTGAGTGTGAGAGTCGGGGGGATAGATACGGGCATGTCGTATATCAACTGACCCGAGGCATCTCGAGTGGATGAATGGGAGAGGTAAAACTGCAAGGTAAAGGGTTCTGGTCAAGGAGTCATGCAAACTCTTCATCTCCGGTAGCGATATAGTAGGCTGGATGGGATCCATGGCTGGTGATAAAATAGAAGGTGGTGAAGGACTAGGTGGGAGTGGTTGCAACTGGTGGTGTGGAACATGAGGGCATTTCACTTGTCTTCGGGTCAGTACCATGTGAACCAGTACTGATCAGGTGGGGGCTGCTTCTCTGTAAATGATACAGAGAACAGCAGGAACAGTGAATCTGGTGATGAAAAAAATGGATGAAGTAACAAATGGTGGTGGGTGGAATGTGAAATAGGCTAACCGATGCCGGTTAGGAAAAACTGACGTCGGTCAGGGGTAACCTGCCGGTCACTGTAGAAAATGGACAGTGAGTAAAAAAACAGTGAGGCAGAAGGGAAAAAATGACAAGTATGCCAAATCTGGGGATGTGTAAAATGTCAATGGGAAAAAATGACAGTGATAGTGACAGAGACTGTGGAAAGTGGAAAAAAGTGAAGTGAAAATGTCCTTTTGAGTAGGTTAGCAAAAGGACCTGGAACCGATGTCGGTTGGGTTTAACCGATGGTGGTCAGAGGTAACCGATGACGGTTACTGTGAAATTGAAACAGTGATGATGAAAAAGTGGTTGTGAATTAAATTTGATGTGGAATCAGACCCAGAATTCTAGGAATGATGATGATATGGCCCAGGCACACACTCAGGTGAAGTCAGAATACACAGCTATGATGAGGAGTGTGCAAGGATGAAAAAAAAAGTGATGAACGTGCTCTTCACACCTCAAAATGCAAATCAAAGTAGAAACACTAAGAAAATGTGATCCTAGAGTGCCCTTTCTATTATGTTTTTTAGCTTATGTTATTTAGGGACTGGGACATGAATTGTGAAATAAATTTTTTTGGTGAGGATGGCTTCCTACAAAGAAGGAGATCTAAAGGGTTAGGTTTCAGGTATGTTATGGTTGGGGCGGGCTTCGCTATGAAGTATGAATCGACAGAGCAGTGAGCTGGGTGCCCACTGTGCCGTGATCGTGTGATCACCTACAACTTCTTCCAGGTAAGATGTTGTTTAAGAATGTATGTATTTGAATTTTTGTGTGGTTTGGTAAGACTCAGAGAAAGAGAAAAGGATAGAAGTGCTTTTCTACGATTCGTTTGTCAACCATCAGCTGGTAATGACTTCCAGCGTATAGGTTGCCCTCAATTAATGTGAGCTAATGCAAGAAAATCAGAATGAAATGCAATGATTTTAAAACCCAAATGAAAATGTGAAATTGGATGACACAATAAGATGAAGAGGAAGAGGGATGCTCTTTCACTAAAATGTAAAACATGAAGAAATGATTCTTTTTAAATACACCAAAAGAAAAGTTTCCTTTTAGAGAAAATAGAAAGGAGTGGATTACCAGGAAATAAAATTAGTGTGCACAGTTTAGAAGGGAAAAAAACACACAATTTTTACCTAGGAATGAATGAAATGCAAGGAACCCCGGATGCGTCCCACCGGGCATGCTAAAATGTTTCACCTTTTTCTTCTTAGATTTTTTCTTTGAATAGTTGATGAAACAGATAGGGTAACGGGCATAGGAGGAATACCTGTTCAAATGTTGGTTGATGGGTTGTTGCGCGCGTATGACTTCTGAATCCACAGCTGATTGTGAGAGCTCCTTTTGGCTAGGAGGAACTACCTGTAATGAAAGCAAGACCACCAAAAGAATTAAACAATATGGGCAGTGAACTGCCTAGCGTGAGCTAGATCCGGGAAGTATGATACTTCCTAGATGGCTTGTCAGTCCACTGTTTTAAACAAATTAATGCTGAAAACAAAGTAAATCCTATTGTTTATTTTGAAATGATTTAGGTATCTCACTTAAAAACACAATAAAAATAGATCTAATCTAACATGCTAAGCTAGAATAGAATCCACAAGTCAAATGGTTGGTTCTGGGTTCTGCAGGTCTGATAAAGGTCTCGGGTAGGTCACAGGTGAGTGAGGACGAGGTAAAATTAGGTGGGTAGGTCTCTGTTTAAGGTTGTGTGGGAAAAACACAGAGACCGGTGTCGGTCAGGGGTGACCGACCGTGGTTAGGTATAACCGGTGCCGGTTACTGTGAGATCTGGAAATGTCACAAGAATGGTGAGGTCACGATGGGATTCCTTAATGACATGATGATACAAAGGACATGATTCGCATGGGCACTTGCATTGCTGACGCGAGTATATAGAGAGTTATGGGCCTGCGGGTGACTACAAAGGTTCAACATCTATTGTGTCGTACTACTGCATTGTTGGGCTTACAAGCACATTTTTTTATGTTTGACCAGTGAGGATGCCCCAAGCAGATGCATTCCCATGGAGAGTTTTTAGAGTTGGGTACAGGCAGTGGGTATCAGCCATGGGAGAGGCCCGAGGTGCCAGAGCTACTCATGATGTAGCTTACTACAGGAGGTTATTGGAGGGGTTGTCTGAGGTGGAAATCATTTGGAGGCCGTATGTGGGCTTCCCCTCATATAAACATATGGCCACAGAGCTAGATGGGCTACAACTATATCTATGGATAGAGGGGAGGAGAGTAAGAGAGCATGAGTGGATACCCGTAGAACGGGTTAGGCACCAGTTCAGGTTAGTCCAGGATGTACCACCACCCTTCCCACAGTACATGAGAGATGACGTGGAGAGACCTATGTATCTACCATGACCCACAGTGCCAACTGGACAGGAGGAGCAGCAAGTAAATACACAGATTGATGATGCTAGGGTTGCAGATGGATATAGGTAGTGGTGGGAAGCACAGCTGAGAGCCGTACCACCAAGGCTAGGGCAGTTAGACTTAGCCACCATCATAGTTCAGAGAGACACCCTACAGGGGTAGGTGGCTACTTTGGTGATGTAGCTTGGGATCATATAGGGGCAGCTCACAGGTTATGAGGCATAGGTTACCATCTTACAGACCCAGATACAGACGCTGTAGGCTCAGACAAGGCAGGGACAGGTACCTACGTGGGTGGAGGTAGGGGGAGATGGAGATGGAGAGGAGGTAGGCAGTGATGGAGAGCAGATAGCCACCCTACAAGCGTAGGTACTAGATTTACAAGGTAAGTTGGTCACAGTACAGGGGTAGGTTACGGGTTTGCAGGGCCAGCTGATAGAAGCACATGTATAGATTACTACCCCACAGGCCTAGATATAGGCACAGACACAAATTCCAGGGCCAACTCATACTCTAGTACCAGCACAAATCTCAGTGTAGGTTCAAGGATAGGGTCCCCTTATACAGTTACCTACGTAGGTAACGAGACCCATTGCACCTCTGCAAATAGTGACCATGGCCAGATTCAGGGATTCCCTAGTAGAGGCACGATATTATCAATATCATTTATTAGCTGTCGAGCTAGATGTGCCCTCTTATGTTGAGTACAGAGCATTGAAGTCCTCCAGTGAGAGGACTAGATCCCACACTCAAAGTATGGAGAGTATAAGGGGCCGGCGAGCCCAAGGATAGGGTCGTGGTGATGCCACTAGTGTGTAGAGGCCAGCCCCAGGTAAGGGGCCATTAGTAGGAGGTGAGGTAGGTTCCAGGCACCAGACAGGTATGACATAGGGGTTGGGAGAGACATAGGCACAGGGAACATTCCCTGACATCAGATGGGGAGATGATTGACTTACTATGGACTGGCCTGTGTGCTGAGTCATTTTTTTATGGATTATATATGAGATTGGCCTACGTACTGAAGAGATTTTGTATTGAGTATGAGTTTTTGTGTACATGATACTGGCCTATGAGCCGAAGATATTTTTGTATGTATTATTATTTTTTGTACCATATACCATCCTACGAGCTGATGATGTATGAGAGACACATGTATGTTTGATATGAGTGTACATTTTTGTGATACACTGGTATTTATATGATGAGATGTATGAGGTTTGGATGATTATGTGTTGTGATGTGTATTTTATTTTACTGTTGTTATGATATGAATGGATTAGGTGAGTTAGGCATGACGGAGTCATGTCGGTTTAGGAATGGATCAAGTCAAGTTAGTTTAGGTATGGATCGAGTTAGGTTATAGGCATGGATCGAGTCAGGTTGGTGTAGGCATGGATCGAGTCAGGTTGGTGTAGGCATGGATCGAGTCGGGTTGGTTTAGGCATGGATTGAGTCAGGTTGGTTTAGGCATGGATCGAGTCAGGTTTGGTTAGGCATGATTCAAGTCAGGTTAGTTTAGGAATGGATCGAGTCAGGTTTGCAATGAATGATACTATGGATCATATGTGAAATGTTGTATAATCTATGCATAGTGATGATAGAGTGATGGTAGGTGTAATAAATGTATGTTATGGTAAAGAACTTGTTATGTATGTGTCTTAATTTCTAATTTTTTTAGAAAAGGGTAACTAAGTGAAATGTGGACTAAATGGTGAGTTAGGCATGGTTAATGAATTGTTTAGGGTAGAGAGTGGCCGAGCTAACCTTTAAGGATCCCATGCCCTTAGAGTGATGCCTACATAGTCCTAGCAAAAAGAGACCTCAGGCCGATGTAGTTCTCCCATGAGCTAGGGAAGAATATGAGAATGAGTTGGTAGGTGTTTGGGCATGTTGTGGGATTGGGTTTAATAGGTGGGGATAGATTATAGGTAAAATGATGCAGGTGAAGGTGATTATGGTGAAAGGGGAGGATGACCCCAAAGGTAAGCGGCGAGGACCAAGTCTTGTATAAGGTAATCAAAATGTAAACAAAGATGGTTAAAAGATAAGAGGGGGGTAATAGAGCCACCTGATTGGGTAGGATCATACCGTGAAGGGGGTGATTATGACAAGATCCGAAAGGCACTGCACGATTAGTTGTTCTATAGTGAAAGTAGTCACAGGATCACCAAATTTCAAATTTCCAAATTGTCCCTTGAGGCAATTTAGGAAATGAGAGTGGAAATGGTATGGTGGGTGAAAGGTAGTTAATGGTATATATTTTGAGTGACAATTCTTTTAGGCAAGAGGTCCAAGGTCACAATGGGAAAGTCCATGACTAAAAAAGCATTTTTGTTTTGATATACTGATCAATGCGGGAATTCTATATGGGATAAATAACATGGTACTCCTTGAGGTCTTTGTGAAGCTGATCAATGTGGGAAGCTTCATTTTTTTTAATCTTCACATAGATGTCCTTCGAGGGAGCAGTGTATTTATAGTAGCAATTTGGTCGAGAGGAAGATGTCCTTTTGAGGGAGTCATCTTTTTTATTAGAAGTGTGACTCAGGGAGTTTGGTCCCATTGGAGTTCTTTGAAATCATGGACAAGACCAAGGTGAAGGATAGGAATCTTGTTTAAAAGGCAAGGTGGAATGACCATGGGATCTCATCCAAAGGTAGATGAAAAGTATCCATGAGAATCATGCTATGTGTAGTGCCGCGGTACACATATTCAAGAGAAGATAACAAGTGACAAGTACTCACATAATTCTTGTTTAATCATTAGGGAGATGAATGGAGTGGATAGCACTCAATGGATGAGCGTGGAGAGAGATGAATGATGAGGTAGGTCAATGATTCAATAATAGAATGGTCAAAGATGTAATGTGTTAAGGGGCTTAGGTTTGGGTTTACCCTCAAGCGAGGACAAACGATAGGCACCTGATCCATAGATATGAGTTACGATGTATGGTCCAAGCCAATTAGGAGCAAATTTTCCCCGTTTACTTTTTTTCTGCTTTGGTTACATATTGATTTTCTTTCAAGACAAGGTCACTGACTTGGAAGGTTCATTCATGAACACGTTTTTCATAAGCACGTTTGATACATTGTTGGTAAACTTGAAGGTGATCCAGAGCATTAAGATGATGTTAGTCTAATAAATCTAGTTGTGATAAGTGGTCCTGATGAAATTAATCATCAGTAAGCATGTCATGGAGAGAAATGTGGAGTGAGGAGATCTGGAATTTGAGAGGTAGAACAACCTCAGTACCATAGACCAGTGAAAAGGGTGTACCTGCAGTGGAAGCGTGAATACTAGTGTGCTATGCCCATAGGGAAAAAGGAATGTGCGTATGCCAATCCTTCCCAGTAATGTCAACCAATTTCATGAGAATTTTAATGAGGGTTTTGTTAGTGGATTCGGCTTGGCTATTAGTTTGTGGGTAATAAGGTGAGGAGAAACTAAGCTGAATGTTGAAGGCATCACAAAGTTTGTGCAGTGTTTTGTTTTTGAATTGTTTTCCATTATCAGTGATGAGGCGATGAGGAACACCAAAGCGAAAAATGATGTGATGGTTAATGAACTCACATATTTTCTCAGATTTTATGGAGATGAGTGGTATAGCTTCCACCCATTTGGTGTAGTATTTGGCAGTGGGTATGATCCATTGATGATGTTGGGAAGAATGAGGATTGATTTCTTTGACAAGATCCAAACCCCATTGAGAGAAGGGCCAAAGGTCACGAGCGACCTGTAAGGTATGACTGGGTGTATGACGTAGGTTGGAATGTTGTTGACATTTCACACAGTGTTTGACATAGTCACAACAATCATGGTTAAGGGTTGGCCAGTAGTAGCCTAGGCGAAGAATATGCTTAGCAACAGCAAGGTCACTAAAGTAACCTCCACATATGCCATCATGAACCTCCTTAATGGTATAAGGAATTCCAAAAATTTTGAAGCATCGTAAGAGAATACCATCAAATCCACGCTTATAGAGGAGTCCCCCAGGATAACAAAATGGGAGACCTTTTTAAGGAAGGCACGTTTTCTGTTACGGGTGAGATCAGGAGGTAAGATGGAGAGGGAAAGGTAGTCGGAGTATTGTTTATACCAAAGGTCACTCAGGTCAGGGGTGTCGGTTCCGATTGAGTAAACATCATGAGGAAAATAAGAAGGTGAATGGAGGCTTTGCATGGTGACAAATATTTTGGAATCAGCAGGGGAAGCAGGTATTTGGGAAGCTAAGAAGGCCATGGTATCTGCAAATTTGTTGGTTGAACGTGGGATGGTTTGAAGGGTATAACGATCAAAGGTGGTCAAGAATATGTCTACATTATGTTTATACTTCTGAAGTATCTCATTATGACATTAGTACATACCATTGACTTGGTTTATGATCAATTGTGAATCACCAAAGATATGAATGGATTTGACATCTAGGGCATAGCTGGTCTGGAGACCTAGTACAAGCACTTTGTATTCGGTAATATTGTCGGTGCATGAAAAGTATAGTTTGAAAGACAAAGGCATGGGTTCTCCATCCAGAGGAATGAGGATAACACCAGCCCCTCCCCCATGCTGACACTTGGAACCATCGAAGAATAGTGTCATTTGGTAAGGGGGTTCGTCCAGGGAAAGTGTAGCAATTGACTCATTGAGAAAGTTAAAATTAGAGGGTTGGTCCCTAGAAATAGGTGCGTCAGCCAGTTGGTCGGTGATAGCCTGGCCCTTAATGGACTTTTGGTGAATGAATATGAGGTCAAGATCAGCTAAAAGAATAAGCCATCATGCGACACACTATTTTTTATAAGGTTTGGTGTATACGAAGTGTAAAGGGTTGGTGTTGGTCACAACATAGGTTTTGTGGTTAAGTAGGTAATGGCTGAGTTTGGTGGCGACGAAAACTAAGGCTAAGTAAATATTTTTTCAGTGGTTGTATCAGGTTTCATAGTTGAAAAGAGTACGGATTATGTAATAAACCACCTGCTCTCTATGTTGTTCATCGCGATGAGCGAGCATGGATCCCAAGGAATGATCAGTATCTGATATGTATAGGTAAAAAGGTTAATCATATTTTAGTGGAATCAATATGGGTGGTTGGAGAAGGTATTGTTTTAGGGCCTCAAAAGATTTTTGACAATCATCATCCCATTTAAAGGAGACATCTTTCCTAAGTAGATGATGAAATGGTTGACAATGATCAGATAGTTGTGAAATGAAACAGTAAATGGACTGTAATTTACCTTGCATGCTACAGAGTTTTTTAAGGTTAGTGGGCAGAGGCATTTCTAGAATGGCCTTGACTTTAGCAGGGTCAACTTCTATACCACAGAGGAAAACAATAAATCCTAGGAGTTTTCCTGAGAGAACCGTGAAGACACTTTTTAGGTTGAAGGCGGACGCAATATTTAATGAGGCACTCAAATATGGTTTTGAGGACAATGAGGTTCTCGACACAATGTTTAGATTTGGCTAAGAGATCATCCACATAATCTTTCAATATGTGATGCATGATATCATGGAAGATGTAAGTCATAGCACGCTGATATGTAGCACCAGCATTTTTAAGGCCAAAAGGCATGACTCAATGGCAAAAGGTTCCCCAAGGGGTAATGAATGTGGTCTTGTGTTGATCTTTTGGGGCAAGAAAAATTTGGTTATAACCCGAGAAACCATCCATAAGTGAGAGAATCTCGTGACCAGTGGTAAGGTCAACTAGTTGATCAATACCGAGCAAGGGAAAGTCATCTTTTTGGGTAGGAAAGGTTGAGGTATTGGAAGTCTATGAATATGTGGAGTCCCCCTATTGCTTTAGTAACATGGACAATGGTAGAAATCCAACGAGGATAATCAATGGGTAGGATGAAGGAAATGGAAATAAGGCGCTGAAGTTCTTCTTTGACGAGAAGAGCAATGTGAGGGTGCATTTTCCCAAGATTTTATTTGATAGGTTCTGCATCAGGAATGGTTACGATATTGTGGACCACTATGGTGGGATCAATATCGTGGCATGTCTACTTAAGACCAAGTGAAATCATGGTTTTGATATTGGAGAAAAGAAGTGATGGCTTCCTATTCAGCAGCATCTAAAGATTGTCTGATCTTTAGGATGTGCGGGTCATCCTGAGTATGAATGTTGATCTCGATAATCGATTCATTCAACATGGTTAGCATCTTAAAGGTTAATGACCGATGAATATATGATTCTTCTGCACCAAGGTAGGTGAGTATTGATTCATCATCCTGACATTGAATGAGGTAAATGGTAGGTTTTTCGTTGTCGATCATCTTACGATACAAGAATGGGAGAGTGGAAGGGGCCTCGCCATCACATTGATAAGTCAAAGGCCCAAAAGAAATGGTGTTTATGAAAAAAAAGTTAGCAGGGATAGATTCATGATCCATCGACTCCATCGGTGAGGGTGGTGATGAAGGTGGAAAAGGGCTAGGGTCTGTAATGAGTTCAATGTAGGCCTGTTTGGTAGGAGGTTCAGGGAATCCAATACCACTCTGGTCATTATGTTTTTGGGTGGTACATGGAATAACGGTATGGCGGCCTTGCTCATGAAATCCAAAACTAAAACCCTTCCACGCACATCGGTGCAAGAAGGTGTGGGTGAAATGATGATTGGTAAGTGATTGGAAGTCAGAGGAAAATAGGCGGGGTTGTGATGGTGGTTCAAGTGTGTAGGTGGTAGTATCAAGTCCCCCATAGGTGAGACTAGTGTGAAGATGATGAGGACCATAAAGGAGGCATTCTCCTATATGGTGGTCATAAAGAGGGTGTTGGTGAAGGCTTCCATACTCATGCGGAGTAAGTAATGTGTTGACACTATATAAGTGGTACTCCCATAGAGTGATGCATTGAAAAACACCTTCCAAGGGATCAGTGGTTAGTATGTAGGTAGTTGGTATGGATGATGTGTCAGGGGTCGATGCGGAGGTGGAGTTGATGGATTGGCCAGCTAATGGGTCAGCCATGGAGGTTATAGCAGTGGTAGGCATAGAGGAGGTTTGTGCGGTGAAATTAGTGGTTGTACTAGTAGGTGGGGGTGTAGGTGAAGTGGTATTGGTTGTGGAAGTAGATGGCTTGATAGGTATGAGCACATCGTTGGATCGGTAAATCATGTTGCATGTTTTGAAAGGTGATGGGTCAGCTGGAATGGTATAAGTGTGTCCTTCGTGTTCAAAATTTACACAACGATGCAAAGTAGAGGGAACACAACCCATGACATGGATCCAGGGTCTACCAAGTAACAAGTTATATTAGAATTCCCCCTCCAAAACATAAACCAATTCTAGAATAGTGTGGGGGCCCACACGAACATGAAGGATGACATTACCTAGTGTGGAGGTGATAGCATCATTGAATGAATGCAACATGACCAGATGTTTATGCATGAAATGGTCAGGTATGCGCATTTGAGAAAATGCATGGGATGAAATGATGTTAATGTTAGCATCTCCATCAATCATCACACGGTGTACCTGTAAGTCATCAATGTGGACAGAGATGAAGAGGGCTGGGTCTGGGTCATCGTTTTGGTATGGTGTAATCTTTGCCTATGAGAAGCTGAGGGAGGCCACTTGGTGGACAAGGTGAGGTGAGGATGAAGGTGGTAATTTGGTGAGAGAGGCTACATGATGGGGTGTGATAATGGAGGCTGCAGGTGTAGGGTCATTGGGTAAAACCTTGATATATTGAAGAACCTCCATGAGGGCTTAACGATGGGATTCTGAGGTTTGGATGAGGTCGTATAAGTACATTTTGAGGGGAGATTGGTGTAGTTTTTTGAGCATGGTGCGATGTGTGATGCCATTAGAAATGGGTAATGTGGGGCCGTGGATAGTTATCTTAGGTATGGGTGCAGATGGTATGTTGGGTATAGGATTGGTTGGTGGGTCAGATGCCTTTTCTTTACCCTTTTGCACATGCATAATTACATGTACCATGTTGATTTGAGTGAAATTTTAAAATGGAGAAGGTGTGGGGTAAGTGGTATAATGACATAAAGGGTAAAAACCTACTAGAGGAGAAAATACTTGTGAGGTTAGTTGGGCGAAACGACATTTGGGTGGTGGCGTGGCAGGTTCTCTTATGTGAACCATGTTAATTTAAAATTTTGTGTGTGGTTCTAGGAGCTGTGAGGGTGGAGGTTGTGGTTATTGAGTGGGTAGTGTGGGAATGGGTTTTGGTGAAGTAGGATCCTTGTCAAGAAGGTCATCGTCATCAAAGTTGGTTTTGGGTGGACACAATTGGATAAGGATGGTTTTCAAGGCCTTGCAGTTCTTCACATCATGCCCTGACACACGATGGTATGCATAAATTTTGGTATCATCAAACCCCTTTGGCCTGGGTTTGAGGGGGTCATAAGGTCAGAGTGGCGGTAATGTGATAACATAAGTCTCGAGGACGTTGGTTAAAATTTTGGCATAGGACCCTATGAGTGGATCACAATGGGAAGTGAATGTGGGTTTGGGTGTAGGTGTGGTTGGCTATCGGAGAATTATTTTTAGAAGTGTAGGAATAGGTCGAGCTATGGGTTTAGGTGCCGGTGTGGTTTGAGATATCGGTCAGGTTCATCTGGTTAGGGGTACAGTAAATGGATGGGTAGGAGGGTGTGGGGTTGTTTTAACTACCTTGTTGTGGGGTAGTGGGGTTTTGTTTTTGGGTTGCACCTTCTTGGGTAAAGGTGATGTGGGTGTACGAGGTCTAGAAGGAAAATCAAATGGAGGAAGAGGGTGAGTTACCCATGGGGATAATGGGGGTGCTATGAAGGTAGATGATGTGGGTCATGCTTGGGGTGTGGAGGAAAATGACTGAAGTGTAGTGGGTAGTGAAACAATGGCTCAAGGTATCAGAGGTATTGGATGTAAAGAGACTGTAGGTGTAGGTATGAGTCGTGTTGTGTGCCTGGGTAGGTTAGAGGTTTGTGAGGAAGGAATAGGTTATTGTGTTATTAGTTTATGGATGGGTGAAGGGTGCTTGACCATGTTGGGAAGTTGAGGTCTTAAGGCAGACATGACAAGTGCGGGTGTGATTGGTGTAGTTAGGGTATGAGGCCGATGAGTTTCTTTCTTTGGTTTGGGTGTTGGGGTAGGTGTGGTATTGATGTTGGAGGATGTAGCTAAATCTAGTTTAATATGTGGATGAGAAAGGCTGGTGGTCGGGGTGACCCCTAAAGTGGTAATAGGTTTAGTGGAGGTAAATGTTGTGGGTATGGGTTTTGGATTAGGCATAGGTCGGGTTATGGGTAAATGTGTGGTGTGAGTGCTAACAGGTATCATGGAAGGGGATGCAATAGCAATGGTTATATGTGGTTTGATGGGTGGAAATGTGTTTGGGTAGATAGTGGAGGTGTCATCGAGGGATCTCTGCATCTGTGTTGAGAAAGCGAGTAAGAGGAGCCCCCTTAATAAATCCATATCCACATAATCCAAACGATCGGCCAAATGTGAGAATCACATGTTTGTGGGTGGAGTTGGTGAGGACCTGATGGGAATTCCCGTAAAATGCATCTTAGAGACGGGGAATCTACCAGCTTCAACTTCCGTAGGTAAGAGAGCTGAAATTAGGTCTGTTGGATGTTGGGTAGCTAGTGGAGAATGCTCACCAAGAGGCAAAGATATCTCCACCAGGTCTGTGATGGGTGGAAGAGATGATGGGAGTTCCTCTATAAATGGAGGAATGGATAGGTGCTCCTCTGTGGGTGGAGGAGGTAAGGGGTGCTCCTCTATGGGTGGAGGAGGTAATGGGTGCTCCTCTACAGGTGGAGGAGGTAATGGGAGCTCCTCTATGGGTTGAGGAGGTATGGTAGGTAAAGGTTCTGTAAGTGGAGAAGCTAGGGGTGAGATGGTGTCAATGTTAGCAGAAGACTCCTCCATAGGTGATGTAGGAGATGAAAGGTGTTATTCTATTGGTGAAAGAACAGTGACGGTTGGTTCCAATGTGGGAGGAGGATTTCGGGATATGATTTCCTCTATGGAAGGGATGTGAGGTAATTGATAAGTGACAGGTACCTTTTTAAATATGGTGTGAACATCGCAGATATGGGTATCATGAGTGGATGTCTCACCAGTTTGATTGGATGAAGGGGCATGATTAGGAAATGGTTTTTTAAAGATTTGTAGATTTTGGTTGGGGTGGTGTTCAGATTATCCACAGTAAACTCACCTTTCTCGATCATTTCTTGGACAATATTCTTAAAAGTGATGCAGTTTTCGTCATTATGACCCTTCACTCGGTGATAGTTATAGAAATATTGTTCCTTATACCACGCAGGCATGGGGCGAGTAGGGTGAAAACTAGTGTGTGGGTTTATGGTTGGAAGGGTGATGGCGTAAGCTTTGATCAACTTCTCTAAGATAGAAGAGTAAGGTTCCCCAATTGGGGTATATTTTCGCTGCTCTTGTCTGAATCAAAAAGTCTAGATGGGTGATAGATTAAATGAGGGTGTAGCCTGATTGAACGGATGAGCTGGGCCAACCTTGAGTACCACTGTGTTAGCGGTACCTTTAGCCTTTGAATAATTGGTCGGTGGTTTGGAAGAAGAAGAGGTTTCATTCAACTTGAATTCCAAGTTCTTATTTCGTAATTGGATTTTCTTTTCTTCAATGACCCGAATCTCTAACTTTCGTGCCATATTGAATGCCTCATCAAATGTTCAGAAAGTTTGGACCTACAAGGTCAAGGAGATATGTTTGGTGCAAGCTCAGGTGAAGAGATCGATGAGTTTAGTTTGTGGCAGTTGAAAGGTGTGTTGATTGATCAGGTTGCACCAACGTGTGACAAAATCTATGATAGATTCATCCTCGTACTATCGTGTGGAATATAGATCAGTCATGGTAACCCTCTTGGCGATATTAATAGAGAAATGATCCAAAAAAGCTTGGGCTACCTGATTGAATGAAAATATGGAGTGTTTGGGTAACCCACTATACCAATCTAATGTTGGTCTAGTGAGGGACATGGAAAAAGTTCTCAAAAGTAAGGCATCATCATGAGCAATCAGATAACACCCGTGTTTAAATGAGCACAAGTGTTTTTGTGGGTCTTCCTTGCTATTGAAGCAATTGAATTTAAGAATTTCCCAATGCACAAGGTATGAACGGATAGGAATAGATGGGTGAATAGGCTCATTACAAATCTCATCATAGGTGAGAGTGTTGTGGGAGCTAGAAACTGATGCCTCTAATGTCTGCATCTTATCCATCATCAATTTAATTAGGTCATTGGTGGGTTGTGATGAGTGGATTCCCCTTACAGTGTGAGGAGGTTGATTTTGGGTATATAATGGGGGTGGCATTCCAGTGTATGGGGTTTCCATGTAAAGTGATGGAGAAGAAGGTAATGGAATAGGGGGTACATACCTGGAATGGATAATAGACAAAACAGGTGGTTGTTGGTAGGATGTATATGGGGGTGGAAGGGTCGTGGTAACCCTAGTGGCAATAAGGGCTAATGATTGTGGAATGGAAGGAACTATGTTCTGAAATGGGGTAGGGGTCACCGACACTGGAAGTGGGAATTTAGCTAAAGGTATGTGTGAGACATGAGGGGTGTACGAGGTTGTGTTTGGGGTAATCGTCGAGGGTATGGTGGATATAATGGGTGCCACAGAGATAACATACGTGGAAGTCATGGCAGGTATAGAACCTAACTGTGAAACAACTGGGGGTAAGGTGGACATGGGAAGCATGGAGCCAAATGGGGCTAATGCAGAAGTGGGTGTGAGAGTTGGGGGAATAGATATAGGCATGCCATATATCAACTAACCCGAGGCATCTTGAGTGGACAAGTGGGAGAGTTAAAACTACAAGGCAGCAGGGTTTTGGTTGAGGATTCATGCAAACTCCTCATCTCCAGTAGCGATATTAGTAGGCTAGATGGGATCCATGGTTGGTGATAAAATTGAAGGTGGCGAATGAATAGGTGGGAGTGGTTGGCAACTAGTGTGGAACACGAGGGCGTTCACTTGTCTACGGGTTAGTACCATGTGAACCAATATTGATCAGGTAGGGCTGCTTCCCTGTAAATGATATAGAGAATAGTAGGAACAGGTGAATCTGGTGATAAATAAAAATGGATGAAGTAAGAAATGGTGGGTGGAATGTGTAACAGGCTAACCGATTCCAGTTAGGGAAAACTGACATTGGTCAGGGGTAACCGCTGCCGGTCAATGTAGAAAATAGATAGTGAGTAAACAGTGAGGTAGAAGGCAAAACCTGACAAGTATGCCAAATCTGAGGATGTGTAAAATGTCAATGGAAAATAATGACAGTGACAGAGACTATGGAAAGTGGAAAAAGTGAAGTGAGAATGTCCTTTTGAGTAGGTTAGCAAAAGGACTTGGAACCAATGTTGGTTGGGTTTAACCGATGGCGGTCAGAGGTAACTGATGATGGTTACTGTGAAATTGAAACAGTGATGAGAAAAAGTGGTTATGAATTAGAATTTGATGTGGAATCAAACCCAAAATTTTGGGAATGATGGTGATATGGGTCAGGCACACTTAGGTGAAGCTGGAATACACTAGCTATGATGAGGAGCGTGCAAGGATGAACAAAAAAGTGATGAATGTGATCTTTCACCTCAAAATGCAAGCCAAGTAGAAACACCAAGAAAATGTGATCCTAAGAGTGCCCTTTTCTATTATGTTTATTTAGCTTATGCTATTTAGGGACTGGCACATGAATTGTGAAATAGAGTATTTGGTGAGGATGGCTTCCTACAAAGAAGGAGATCTAAAGGGTGAGGTTTTAGGTATGTTATGGTGGGGGTGGGCTTCTCTCTGAAGTATGAATTGACAGAGGAGCGAGTTGGGTGCCCAATGTGTCATGATCATGTGATCACCTATAGCTTCTTCCAGGTAAGATGTTGTTTAAGAATGTATGTATCTGAATTTTTGCGTGGTTTGGTAAGACGCAGAGAAAGAGAAAAGGATAGAAGTTCTTTTCTACGATTCATTTGTCAACCATCAGCTGGTCATGACCTCCAACATATAGGTTTCCCTCATTTAATGTGAGCTAATGCCAAAAATCATAATGAAATGCAATGATTTTAAAACCCAAATCGAAATGTGAAATTGGATGACACAATAAGATGAAGAGGAAGAGGGATGCTCTTTCACTATGATGCAAAAAACATGGAGAATTGATTATTTTTAAATACACCAAAAGAAAGGTTTCCTTTAGAGTAAATAGAAAGAAGAAGTGGATTACCAGGGAAGAAAATTAGTGTCTATGCTTTTTTTTAGAACGGAAACAAACACACACTTTTTTCCTAGGAGTGAATGAAATTCAAGGAACCCCAGATGGGTCCCACTGGGCATGCCAAAATGTTTCACCTTTTTCTTAGATTGTTTTCTTGAATCGTTGACGAAACAGATAGGGTAACAGGCGTAGGAGGAATACTTGTTCAAATGTTGGTTAATAGGTTGTTGCACATGTATGACTTCCGAATCCACAGCTGACCGTGAGAGCTTCCTTTTGGCTAGGAGGAACTACCTATAATGAAAGCAAGACCACCAGAAAGAATTAAACAATATGGGTAGTAAACTGCCTAGCGTGAGCTAGATCCGAGAAGTGTGATACTTCCTAGATGGTTGTCAGTCCACTATTTTAAACAAATTAATGATGTAAAAAAAGTAAATCCTATTGTTATTTTAAAATGATTTAGGTATCTCACTTAAAAACACAATAAGAAAATACATCTAATCTAACAGGCTAAGCTAGAATAGAATCCAAAGGTCAAATGATTGGTTATGGATCTTTGCAGGTCTGATAAAAGGTCTCGGGTAGGTCATAGGCGAGTGAGGGTGAGGTAAAATTAGGTGGGTAGGTCTTTGTTTAAGGTTGTGTGGGCAAACACAGAGACCGGTGTTGGTCAGGGGTGACCGACCGCGGTTAGGTATAACCGGCGCCGGTTACTGTGAGATCTGGAAATTTCACAGAAGGGGGTTTTAGTCTCCTTTGTGATTACACAAAGGATTTGGTGGGTTGGGACGGGGTATTGGGTGACTGAAATAGGCTTTTGCAAGGTTTTGATGGGTCTATGGAGGTGAAAATGTTGGAGAAGGTCAATAGAGAGAAAGATAAACAATGGATGATAAAATAATGAAGAAATGAAATAACCATGAAAGTATGATGTTGTACTTACTTGGATTTTGTTTCTAAAGGTCTGTGTGTGTAGGATGGAGGTGCTGATGATGGGTTTGAAGGCTGCAAGTGATCACCAACTAAAGAAAATCTTCTACATGGGCTGCATGCACACTCCTCTTTGCTTAGATAGATCAAAACATGGCTGGGATGGTTGTGCAGGAGAAGATGCTCAATCTCCTTCCTTAGATGTGAGTTCTTGTTGGAATTGGCTCCCTAAAGATGCATTATCTCTCTACGATTTGTTATTGTTTGTCAACTTTCTTGTTTCCAACTTCTAAGTTCCAAGTTCCTAGTTCAAACCTTGAGAATAAGGTTGTTTTAGGTTAAAAGGGGTAACTGATGACGGTCTGGCTTAACCGGCGATGATTAGGGGTAACCGATGTCGGTCAAGGGAGGATTTCCTAGGTTTACTAAACTGAGGGAGATCCTCCTAATTTCCTTGGATCTCATGTCATTATCCCGTAGATTAGACTCAAAACTTCTTATGAACATGTGGGAATGTGGTTAGAGGGAATGTAGGCATTGATTTTTAGGGTTTGGATAAGTCTTAGTTAATTATCGGAACTTGCTAAGAATAGGTCTTAGGTTGAGTTAGTTTGGTGAGGTGTCTAAGTGAACTATATGTGTAGATATTATTTAAATAAGATATTTAAATAATAAATATAGTGAGAATAAAGCATTAATTCACTAATATTAATTAAATTAATATTAGTGGGGTGAAGGGGGTCATGGCTAGGTAAATGTAATAAAGGGTGTTTATCTGTCGAGGGACGAAAGGGGAGTGTGACCTAATTTTAGTGTCTACAAAATGATTTAAATCAAGGAGGTGATCAAGAGGCACCTTTACAAATGGGATGGCTTTATCATGCTACTTATAGCTCTACCTGGACCAAGGTGAGAGGACCTAGTTGGGAGATCTTAATAAAGGAAAATATTTCAAGGATTTGTTTCCTTTATGGTTGGCATAAATCAAGTTGAAGCAACTGCATCCACAGATACAATACTTCTCTAAAAAGAGTTTTCACTTGATTTATTGTAAGCACTTGACAATCAAACACATATTCATTGGGTAGACAATAAACAACTTCAAATATTGCATTTGCATAACATTATTTATACAAGGATGATTTAAATGATATTGGATCACAAACTTGGTAGGATTCTTGGCAAATCTTACTTGTAATGGACAAATTTAAAGCTCGGATTTGCAGAATAAACATATGTTTGGTTTTTTGGTATGATGTGCTTAGTTGGTATGTAGATAACTTGGGTGTTTTTAATTGGAATTTGAAGGGGGGGAAGATAGTTTTATGAATTTGATACATTTTTGTTCCCATGGAATGACTCTATCCTTATCTGCGATGCTTGAAAAGAACAATCAATTTAACATGATATGTGAAATAACATTTGCATTCATTGATACCCAACTAGCACAAATGTTGTCTACAGTGTTCCCTATCCTAACTAAAAATCATTAGTTGACTATGCCTGACCCTTCCATGTGAACCCAAAAGTCTTTAAAATCTAGCTCATTCTGGGGTTTTGGGTTCCACGGAGCCCAAATGCTATGAAGAACATCAGAATGGTGACACTTGTATTTCTTGGCCAGATTGATTTTTTTCACATGTCATTGCCTTCACCCACCATGTGTTCATTGACTAGCCTTGACCCAAACCCAAACTAAAAAAATTCATCTATTGTGATTGATTCTGGAGTTTTTAGGTATTTTAGGGTCCATCACTATGAAAATAGCTAGAATGGCTCCATCTGTCCAGCCTCAAGTTTTTGAACTTCTGTCACGTTCCCTCTGTCTTACTGGTGTTGAAATTTGATGGCCAAATGAATGAAAAGCAACCTTTAAACTTAGCATACTAATGAGTTAGACTTATTCTCCCATGGGTTTTCAAATTCCAATGGCCAATGTTTTTGAGAGGTGGATTTTAATGGTCGTATGGAAGTTCTAGTCTTTGTTAAAATGGTTAATTACATTTTAACTGAGCCTTCTTAACCAATCCTATAGCCCTTTTCTTCATGATCGAGTTACATGTGCTTAAGTCTTCATAGCTTCAGATTTTAGGAGCATTTTGAATCAGTTTATGATATTTGCAAGCTATTTTTGAAAAATGTAAACATAGTTGTGATCACCAGTGATCCCAAAGCTTTTACTTTGATTTATCATTCAATTGAACTAGTCCCCCAATATTTCTACTGAATCCTTTCACTTTCAATGACAACGCACAAAAATACAAATTAAAATTTCTCCTTAACTCAGACTGACATTTGAAGCACGGGGAACAACATGAAACACACAAAATAGTTACATTTATCGAGAGTTCATGAAATGACCATTTTAATCGAAATAATTGGATTGAGAACCAACATCAGGCATGCATGGCATGGAGTGGGAGTTAAATTTTTTCCAAAAGGTTCTTACCAGAGCCTCTCATGGTCATGTGGTGAGTCCATGAGGTCTAAGGTAGGGCCACATTTTTATGTCACCCTTTTCCCTTTGGAAAGTGATGAATGGGACACAAAAGTGTTCCTCAACCTCATGCTGCCACTTGGCACAAATTTTTTTGAATAAGGACGGAGCTTATACCTTGGGAAGGAGCTTGAAAATGACATTCTTGGAGCTCTCAAAGCACTTTTTTAGAACTTTATATAAATATTACTGAAAAAAGAATTTTGAGAAGAATGGGATGGTTCTGAAGATCTGAGTCAGCTTGAAACATTCTCAAAAATGGTCTTTGTTATCATAAAAAAGTAGCACCCTGTGATTTTGGTTATGGACCCTACTTTTTGCTAACATAGAATTATCTCTCAAGCTGTGGGACTTGCGAACTGGAGATGATCCTCCATAGAAGGTTGGTTCCTACTCCTAAACCTACCTACCATAACTACTCCTAATGCAAGAAAAACTACCTAATCCTATTCTAACATTCCAAGGATACATGGAGAGAGATTATAGGAAAATAAACCTACACTAAGAGCAATGATACACCAAGAAAAGGAGTTAGATAAAATTCCATTTCCTAAAATGGAGAGACGTAAATAATGGAGAGGGTGGATAGGATGCACCACAGACCAAAGATGGATTCACATAAAACACCATTTTTTTATGTTGGCGTAGCAGCTATTTAACATGATGAAATCCATCTTCACCATCAATTTGAGCTTTTGGTGTGATGACAAGTCATGCAACTCTGATACCATGAAAGATTTTGTGAGAATCATATCAAAAACTGTGCACCACGATGAAGTTGCACTCTAAAGGAAATGTAATAGCTCCAACGTAATCATAAGGAGGAATCGATCAATCAATGGAAAAAATTGCATAACATAACAAATCTTGCACATATAGAGAAAGACAGCAGAGTGTCTTGGCATACTCATAAATATCAAATGAAGGGATATATATATGGTGCTGAGTAACCGCAGTGCATGACACACAAGTAAACCCTAAACCTAACCCATGTGAGATGACCCTCCATATGTGAGTGGAGGACATATAGGATCCCACACACCAACAAGAATTCTTAGGGGGATTATCAATAGGTGTTTGAATTGGATTACCAGGTGAACTATTTGAAGTCCTGGATGGAGATGAGGCTTGAGAGAATAAATATGGATCGAACACTTATTTCACTAAATTTGGACATATTCCAGTAGATTTGGACTCCAGTATTATAAGTATTGGAAGAAATCCATCTCCTTTTTTGGGTATATTTGATTCCATTTTTGGCTATATTGGATTCCATTATTACTATTATTGGATTCCATTATTAACAATATTGGATTCTGATATTGACATCATCATTTGATTTATTCTAGTTCCAATTTCACTATTATTGGAATTCAATTTCACTATTTTTGGATTCCAATATCACTATTATGGGATTCCAATTTCTTTAATATTAGATTCCAACATCGTTATTATTGGATTCCAATTTCACCACTATTGGAATCTAATTGCTAAAATCTGATTTTTGGATTTCAATTTTTCTATTTTAAGATTATTATTTTTTTATTCCCTCACATAATCCTAGCAGAAGCTAACTTACATAAGCATATAGGTTGTTAACTTACACAAGCATAGCGGCTGCTAACTTATACAGTAGTAGATTTCTCTAGGTGAAATAATCCTAGTGGGTGCAAAGTTACACCAGCCTACCGGTAGCAGGTTACATAAGCCTACCCACCCCTAAGCTACATAAGCCTAGCTACCACAAACTTACACTAGACCATGTTTTAAATTTGACGGCCACCTATGCCTGTCAAAAAAAATTAGATGACGGTAATTTTACGATTTTGCCCTTTAATAGGTACAAAATAGTAGTTATTTAAAAACTTCAAATTTATATTTATTTAATTTTTATGTATATTATATATTGATATAATTTTTATATAAATCTATATAAAAAATGACGATGATATTGTAAATTTAAAACTTATGTGTCACAGTTATTTCAAATATTTGAAACTATATTATGACTGAAATCACAAAAATGTCTAAACGGGCGTTAAATTTAATCCCTACATCAGCTAATGGCTACAAGATATATAATCCTAGTGGACGTTAAGTTATATAAACCAAATGGTCGCTAAGTTACATAATCCTAAAGGCCCATGAAATAAATAATCCCATCAACCACTATGTTACATAAGCCTCGTAGCCCATGAGACACTTAGACATAATGACTACTAGGATACATATTTTTAACATTTATTTGATTAATTTATAAAATGGAAAACAAAATAGTAGTTAAATAAATTATTATTATTTATATTTATTTAATATTTTATGTATATTATAATTAATATAATTTTTATAAAAATCTATATAACAAATGACAGTGATATTGTAAATATGCAAGTTACATGTGATAAAGTCAACTATTTTTATGGTTTTACATTCTATAAATCATAAATAACAACAAACAATTCAGAATTACGTTAAACAAGTTATTTTGAAGAAATGGGTTTGAAAATGTATTTTCATAGGCAATCAATTCCTTCGGGAAAATTACATAAGCCTTGATCCTTCACAAGGGTATTAATTATTGTTCTTGAATCTGTGCAAGGTATGCCTAGATAGCTTCATGTTCTCAGAACATTTTTTTATTTGATCTCCTTTCCATATTTTTCTTGGAATCCATGCCCGGATGATGTTGTCTATATCAATATCTAATGCGTTCCTTGATTTTCATCACCATTGATTTTTCTTTAAGCATTCTTGGTACCTTTCTTTTTCTGAATTTTCTTTTCTTGTGGGTTCCCACCAATTTACCATTATCTTTTGAGCCTTTCTGTAAACATCACGTATTAGATTCGTTCTTCCTTTCCCATCCATATATGTAGGTTATGATCAGTTGGTCTTACTAGTATCATCTACTCAACATGCACATCCACTACTGGGTTGAATTCCTCTTGAGTTCTATCACAATTACGCCCAACATATATAATCCTTATTTGAAAGGACATTTTGACTATAATACCTATACATGTAAAGATGTGGTGCACACATTATATTATCATACATTGCTTTATCCTAAACTATTTTTGGCCAAAAACAATCTCTCCTTTTTATGCTATAATTGACAAAGGGATTATCTAGGGCACGTAGAACATTTTTCCAACATGAAATCTTCGAGACTTAGTATTATTCTCCACCATTTGTTGAACTATTTTCCCAATGTGTGATGTATGCCATCTCTCTTATTTCTTTGAAGGGTGCTAATGGAGGATCCCCTTCAGCAAAGAAAGGTTTCCCATCCACTATTTTCTAGATCTCAATCGACTGTGACCATTTAGAATCCATGATTGATGTTTTTTACTCCATGAAGAGAATGTTTTTGACGACATGGAAACTAAACATCTTTGCTTTGATGATACCCATGACCTTGTGGTTACCATCTAGCAGGTGTGGTTTCACAAAGGCCTTAAAACTATAGAATTCCTCAATAAGGTACAGAGTGAATGTTTTGGACTCCTCTTCACATGTTTTTTAGGTGTCCATTATTTATGGAAAAGATAATTTTTCTAATTTACACAACGCTATTGATAATCGGCCAAATGCCCCATCTATGTCTTCATGTGTGTTACCCACTGGAAGGAAACTCATGAACACTATGTTACATTCCTTTTTAGCTCTAAGAATGGATGCAAACACAAACAATGTGTGATTTTTATTGTCACTTGAAGCATTATCTAGTTGCAAGTAGAGAATGATGGTTGTTTTCTAAATAAACTTGAACATCTTCTTATAGTATTTGTTGTATGAGCACGCTCATTTTTCTACTTATATTCCTTGCACTTTTCATACTGAAATTTTAAAACAATGTATCATGCAATGGGTGTTTTGACATCCCACTACTATATAAAAAATCACCATATTGATTTGTAAGTGGTCATTCTAGCTTTCAGATACACAATGCCAAGGATGATATTGTGAAGTTTTCTCCTTGCTAAAAAAAAAGATACCAAAGTTCCCGAAACCCCCCCATTTTGTGCCCATGTGTTAGCATTACATTTCTTAGTGATTTTGTTTTTCTTCTCATTCTTTGTATGTCATTTTTCATTTTGTCCATTTTTTCATGCACAATGCTCAAATAGCTATTAGGATTTTTTTGTGATTGTGCTTTATGTGCATAGTAAGTTGTACGAAAAAATTAAATGTAATCCTTATGTCATTTATGGTGTTGATCTATTTGTGCTATTTTTTCTAGACATGAGGTGGTTACACGTTTGTTTTTAAGCTCTGTGCACTTGTCACATTTGGCAAAGAATTTGTTCTTGATGATTGAAACATGAGAAAAATGTTTTTTCCACATGTTTCTTAGATTTCACTATGACATTGAAGGAAGTTTCGATAATGAAAGGCTCTTGTTACACTTTTATAAGATGTAATAAAAAATATAACATGTAGGAAGGAGTCTCATTGTTACTATAGTACCATCTTGTCCCATTGAACGATACATGTGTGGTGATATATCATAATTCATCTCCACCATTTTGGATATCAATGCAATAGTTATGGCATTGTTTGGTATTTGTTTTTATTTTCCTATATTTCCATTTATTTCCCTCCTCTCACCATTAATCCATGATTTTATATATCCATAATAGGTTCTTTTTGAGATTCCATGACATCTGTACCCTGCATTCTTACATTCATCCCTTCCACATAACTCTAATTTATCTATAGTATGCTCAAAAGTTTTACCTTGATCACAACTGCTAGAATTTGTGGTGAGTGTGTTAATAAGTACAAAGTTTTTAATGGAAGGTTCATTCATCCCTAGATTTAAATTGCAAATGTGATTAAAATCACTAAGAGATATATTAGAGAGACATCTTTCCTTGTAGCAAGGTTTTTTCTCAATTTTAGATAGAAATTGTTCTCTTGTTTTTTCAACATTTTCCCTTTCCTTTGGTGTACTAGATAAAGTAGAATTTACCTTTTAGCATTTAAATGAATTGTAAGATATTTTTATCAAGTTTTCATTACGACTACATATGGAGGATTCATATGATTTTGGGCTTATGGGTTGAGGAAATGGATCTTCAAATGCACTCCACATTTTTACCTGCAACTCTTTTGGAATTTCTTTTAGCCTTACTTATATAACGTAACCATCTCGATGGGCCAATTGGTTGATAGACCATTAGAATATAGATCCTTCTAATACGGAGAAACACTTGATTTTTTTTTTTGATTAATTTATAACTATGCACCCCAAATGTATTTCCATCAAATAGAAAATTTGTGTTTTTTTAACAAATATGTATCAACTTTGCAGTAACCCCCTTAAACTTCAAATTGAATTCAGTGTTTGATGTGGTAGTTATTTCTTGGAGTTAAAAATTTCCATTCACATGAAGTGTAGTTCTTGTTTTTAGATAAACTAGGTTTTTGATTGGTTAGACAATTTTTTTGTTGCATTGTAGACTTGGATAACACTGATTTCATGTAGTTATAGTCTTCTCCATAAAAACACCAAACTGATGGCTCCCAACACTACTCCCAAAATCACATGTTACTATTGTACCGTGGATATAAACCCTTCAGCTATGTCACCTTCTTTAAAATAACACTTATGTTTTAGCACCATGTAGGTTGTAGCAAATTCATCCTTGTCTTTAGGAGTTGTGAAATAATGGCTAGCACTGCTATAAATCAAACCTTCATCCTCATAAAATGTATCCTCTGATTCACTGCTCATGATGTTTTGAATACCATCACCCCTCACATGCAAAACTTTTGATATCACATGCTTAATCATTTTCTTCCTTTCCTATGGGATAAGGTATCCCTTGTTTTCAATTTCTGCCAAGGTTTCACAATCATCAATTGTTTATGGTAGTCTCGCTCTACCATTGAATACAATAATGATTGTGAAAAGAATAAGCTACACCTCATGTCTCTATAATAGAGTGTATTTTTGGATGAATAAACTAGTCCCTCTGTAACTTTCAAACCTTTGGATAGGAAATCCACATGTGCTCTATCTTCAAAAATAGAGTTCATTTTCGACTATATTCACAAATAAAAAGAGAAAATTAGTACCAAGGACACTTAAATCTTTAACCTTATTATGGATGATTGAAATCATAATAATAAAATAAAAATATACATCTTATCTAAACATCTTTGAAACCTCATTTAGTCCAAATATTGATCATATAACACATTATATTATAATATTAGATCCCGTTATTATTTGTATATTTTTATCCATAAAACACATAGTGTATGGCTTTCAAAATTTGTATAGTCTAGCAGCCGTAGGGACTTAGATTTTTCTTATACACGCAAAAATTTAAATATTGACTAAAATGACAAGTCAAATGTTATTGATCTCAATTTAATGTGCGAGCAAACATAATTCCAAGTGTGAAAACTTGCACATATAAGTATGATTGATTGCTCATTGTAATGCAAGTGTGATGTGGACTTGCACATCTCTAAGAAATCACTTGCATGATGAATTACAATACCTCACATGATTAAGTGTGATCCCTTGCATGAAATGCAATTAATTTTGTGACAAAGTGTGATCCCTAGCATAACGAAGTGCAATACATCGCTCGAAAAAGTGTGAGTATTTGTACTTGGAATAACGATCACTCACATATCGAAGGGCCATCACTAACATTTTCACCTGTCAGTCAAGTCAAAATAATTCTATCCTGGTGGTGTCTTGGACTTAAATTTTTCTCCTACACACAATAATATTGAAGACAAATATTTATAAAATTATTACTCGTATTAAGGAAAATTTCAATCTCCTCCAATTTGAAGACAACTATTTATAAATTTATTACTCGCACTAAGGAATAGTTCAATGTCATCCAATTTAAGTTTAGTATATATTTAGGTTCATTAATATTTTGTCAAAGTAAATTGTTACCGTATTTTATTCTCTAATTGTATAGATATGTTTATTTGATGGTACAAAGTTCAAGTTTTCTCTTTATTTGATTAATGGTGGTGCTATATACTTTGATTCAATTATGTGTATTAATTTTTCCTAACATTTTTATATCATACATAATATTTTAACAATATAAATTTATTTTTTATAATTGTCTATAATATTGAGTAGAAGTAACCCATGTTACGTAGTTTATTATGAATCATTTTCAATACTAAAGACTTAATTTCAATTAAATTTATTGATTCCAAATTTCAGTTTCAAATAATGTCAAAATTTTATTTTCATACATTAAAAATTATGCTATAAAAATATCACCTTAATTCTTTACAATAACAATTACACTATTTTGTAAGGTTAAATGCTACCTAATTAATATTGTGGTTCCCTAAACATTAATTGGCCATTAAACTAAATAATGTAAAATACACCACTTGAAAGTATTTTATATTTTTTCATATTGCAGTTAATGCTAAGTGGTATAATATTAAATTTTAATCCACACGAACTCTGTCAACTTCTTGATTTCAATGCAATAAAATGGAAACTTGTATACTCGTTTTGTAGGCAAAAACACAAAAATAGGGACCACATATATAAATGGGGGAAGAATAGCATTATAGAAAACAATAAGAGGTAAAGAATTCTTATTCCATTTTGAAGAATTTTGTTTTTTACACCCATTTCAAAGTGATTGTAAATATTGCATTTGTTATTAGGTACTCAACTAGTTTTTAATGTTTCTCCGCAAGTTTTGATTATGTGAAATTACATACCACAACACCCATTGTATATATATAATTTAAAAATTAAAAATGAAATGAAGTTTAATAAAATATGTAGTGAGAAAATTGTTTCATTTGTGAATATTTATAGTAACTAAATTATTTGCATGAAAAAATCACCATTTTTCTTGTTTTTAAGTATCGAATCCCAAGGTCTCAAATCAACTCTAAGAAGCTATGAAAACAATATGGATTTTTTTAACACAACTAAGAAACTATCATGGAAATGAATTATACTAGTAGGACTTTAATGGAAATAGTGTCTCAAATATACAAGATAATACAGGGGGCTCATAGAAATTGGGTCATTACATTCGACATTCAGAAATAGATCTAAATAGTTTATATATTGTTGATGATTCAAAATTGGAAGAAACATTTTCAATAACCCATGCATATGATAGAGATAGAAATAATGAGGAGATGATGAAAGAATACAAAGAATATTTTTGGCCAAAATATGTTTTGAAAACATTTATTTCAAAATATGAAGAGGTATATGAATATTTAAACCATGGGAAAATCAGAAAGAAACATTGGGATAATATATCTAATGCATTGAATCAATTTTATGGAAAAAAATTCATTGGGATGTAATGAAAATGCAAGATGAATAGGTTGAAGAAAACCATCAAGAAGGAGAAACAATTGGAAAACACAACGTTGGTAACACATTCAATGTGGAGTTTCTATGAAGATATGGATCACATTACACGAAAAACACCCAAGATTATTGGTTTTAATTGAAAATAAAGGGTTAATATAAGTACTTCTACTTCTAAAAAATACATGAGAGGGAAATCAAAAATCCCTTCTATCAACATTGAAAATTTGGAAGGAGAAAACTAGGAAACCCCTTTGAATAAAAATGGAATTCAATGCAAAGTTGTAAAGAGAAAAAGAAACTCTTATGGATATTTGAAAGAGGTAATAAAAAAATAGCATGAATATATTTATTCAGATAATGAAATAAATTAAGGAGGGAAGAATTCAAATTGAGCATGAAAGAATGGAACAAGAGAGAAATCTAATGGATAAAATATTGGATGTATAACTTCAAGTTGCAATACTTTTTACCAAGGTAAATTACAATTTTTTAACCAAATTAATATAGTATTACATTATTCATTCCATTATGAAATATGGTATACACTGTGTAAGAAAAGAGATCATTCATTGGAGTTAGCTAGTACTTCTCTATTTTGCATTCTTCTTTTTTATTTTAGAACAATTCCAATGATCAACATCATGGGCACCACCAAGAGCATTGACACTCACATCCCAAGATATTATTTGTGCCACAAAACACTTTTAAAATGATGTCGATAAACATGTGTATTTTTGTTGATGACAATATGATAATTCAATATGTGAGACATGTGAGACATCAATTGAACCACATGTCATTGGTAGTCCAGTACAAGTATGGAATAATTATATAATCACTATGTAATTTAAATATGATAATATTGACAATGAGCATGGTGTTTTTTCTGATATGTTGTTAATATTGATAATATTTACGTGTGTCGTATATAGTTAATATTTTAGTTCCCTCAACATTAATTGGCCATTAAACAAAACAGTGTAAAGTTCACACAATATTCAAAATATGTGCACCATTTGATAGGCATTAATTCGCCATTAAATATAAAGAAATTTAATGGCATGCACGTGTCTATTGCAATTTGTGCAAAAAAGAAAGTGGTGGTTAGAAGTGTTGGTTCTATGTAAATATAGCTTACCATTTATTAGTATTTTTCAAGGAAACTTAAATTTTTGAAGCTTTATGTGAGAACATTGACGTAAGGGAAAAACTCCGTAAGCGTAATCATCCATTGGAAAATATGATCACATTTTGATTTCAAGAATTCTAAGAACGGTTTGTTTTCATGAAGGCATCAAAAAGTAGTATGCGTCCTCACCTTTGTTTCTTCCATTTTTTGAAATTTTATAAATGTTGAATTTTTCGTAGCCTTTTCAACAAAACCCCATTTTTCTGCTTCCAGTAGTCAAATTTTTGTATTCTTTAACGATATTCAACAAACACGTTTAAGCCAATAAGGTTTGACATCATTTTTTCATGTTATCTACCGAATCTTAAATGATTTGTGAAATATGTGTGTACCACAATTACAAGTAATGCAAAACATGTTATGGGATTTTTTCCGCAAGAGAACTGAGAAATGTTTTGTAAAATACCTGACATGGATAACAATTATTACTATAAGCAAATAAAATGGGTATTGCTGAAAAGGATGAGGAAAATATATTTTGTTCAATTAGAGTTGATATTCATTTAGGCATTTTGGACCTCTATCGAGTAGTTTCTATAGTCATTTCATTATAAATTGAAATAAACTAATGAAATAGTGATATTAACTTCTAGTACATGTCAATGTTCAGCATGCCTACAACAGTGATGAACAATATTGAGAAGATGTAAAAGCACTTTTTATGGCACGGTACTGAGGACAGATTCAGATATCATCTTGTGGCTTGGGAACAGGTTTGTAAACCTAAGAGACTTGGGGGGTTAGACATCAAAGATATCAAACATATGATTACTGCCCTTATTGCAAAATTAGGATGGAGGCTTATAAAAGAGCACAAAGCTTAGACAGAGTTGGTTAAGATCAAATATCTTTCAAACCAAAACAAGATTTCCTTCATATATGATCAGTCTCTTCCGAGTGGTTCTATTTTCTGGAACAACCTTCTTCGCAGCAAACACATTCTCTCTTAGGGATGTAGTTGGAAGCTTGGAGATGGAAAAAACATAAACTTCTGGACTGATAAGTGGACTGATTCTAACTGGATTTCTACTTATGATAACATTAAAGACAGCTTAATTACAAAGTATGGGCACAAAATCTAGGGGTACATTGAGAGGGATGGAAACAAAAGAAAATGGAATTAGCTAAAAGTGGAGAATGATAATATACAGGCTGATATTTCATCTTTCCAAAATCAACTTTCTCTAATCCATATAAGTAATCAAAATCTTAAGGATGAACTCATCTAGAAAGATTCTTTTGATGGGGAATACACTGTTAAATCAAGATATAATTCTTTCTTTATATCCATGGAAAGCAAAATTAAGTGGCACAAGCTGTGGATGCCAGAACTAACCCCTAGAGTGAACTTCTTTTGGTGGCTAATTTTTAATGGTAAGATCCTAACTAATGACAACCTCATCAAGAAGGGATTAATCATGCCGAATAGATGTTGCATGTGTCAGAAAGAGGTAGAAGATATAAAGCATTTATTTCTCCATTGTGAGATTGCTTCCAAAATTTGGAAGCTCATTTTTGCAAAATTTAATCTGAGATGGATTTTTCCCCTTACCTGTATTCAGGCTTGGGAGCAATGGGACTCTCCGTTTAAGCATTGTATGGTGAAAAGATTGCGGCAACTTGTTCTACCCCACACTATGTGGAGAATTTGGAAGGCTCGTAATGATAACATTTTTAGAAACAATAGAAAGGATTGTAACAAAGTCTACAAGGAAATTATCATTGCTGTGTAAGATAATATTGCTAGATTTAAACCCCCTAAAAATAGACTTTACCCGGAGAATGAAGAATACATCCTGACTGATTGGAATATTGACATTGTCAATAGAAATAACAATGGTATTGATAGAAACACAGTCCAATGGATTAAACCTCCCACTGATTGGCACAAGTTAAATTTTGATGGGGCTTCAGAAGGTAATCCGGGAGACTCTGGAGGAGGGGGAGTCATTAGAGATCAAAGAGGCTGTTTCGTTGCTACTTTTTCTGGGAGAATGGGCAGGCAGAATAATCATTATTCCGAAGCCATGGTGGCTATTTGGGGTATAAGACTTGCCAGAGATTGTAATATTCCAAATATTATAATTGAAGGTGATTCTCTGAATATTATCAATCTTTTAAATAAAAAGTAACACCCTAGCTGGTCTATCAGGGATTATATTGAGGAAGCTATTGATATATGCAAGAGCTTTGAAAAGGTACAAATCACCCACACCTATTGGGAAGGAAATATGGTCGCTGACAGTTTGGCTAACTTCAGTGTTAATAATTCCTTTCAAACTTGGCTTAGGGGGGATGTTTTGCCCACTCAAATCAATAAAGCCATAATCATTTATCTACATGGCAGTGAAAATCAACACTAACGACTATAATTTGGAGGCTAATGTGCGGATCGTCAAGTACATTATGATGACATCACAAAATATATGGATGATTGATGTAATCTGTGTAGGATGGACTGTCATCATTTCTTGGCAGAGGAGGAAAGCCAAGGAGTGGGGAAATAATAATAAGTATAGCATAATAATTAAACCTGCTTTCATGGAAAGGAAAGATTCAAATATCAAAATCAAAGCTCTTCCTGTCCCGCATATTGGTAGCTCCATTAAGAACAGGAAAAGAAGTAGAGGAAAACATGGGGGGTCTGCCTTGTAAAACTGAACCGACCCACAATCCTACGTGGAAAGAGAATACGGAGCTTTGGAATTACCTGCAAATCGGGGGCTTGTCTAATTTAATTGAAAGGATTCAAGGCTTCGACCAAGACATTTCTATCAGATTCACCCATGGATGGAAGAATAGGATTTTCAAATATAGTAACATGGAGATGGAAATCACAGAAGAGATCATCACCCAGATCACGGGCCTCAGCCTAGAAGGCACCAAATTCTTCAATAAGAAAGTGGACAGGGAGGTGGAGACCAAGAAATTTCTAGATGAGGGGGAGAATCTTGAATTCGTGACTGCTGGCATCAAGGTGGCATCGATTCCTAAACATTTTGCTGAGCTTTCCAGGATGGTGGTTAGGTATGTAACTCTTGAAGGAAGATTTGTGACTATACCTCAAAAGCATCTGATATTTCTAAATCAATTTCATAGAAATAACATAATCAACTTTCCTAACTATTTGATAAGCTCACTGGAGAAATCAATTAGGGAAGTTTAGAGCCACTCTAGGGCTGTCCCTTTGCACCAGCGACTTATCCTCCTGATCCACCGCCACTGTTCCAGCTGCCCCCTCGTGAATCCTACCCCACCTCCCTCCTCCATACCTCCACCTGCCCACACCGCTTCCACTCCCCCTGCTGAAAAGAAAGAGTGAAGCTGCTGCTTCCAACAAGAAAAGCAAGAGCATCAAAGCTAAAATACCTACTTCCCAATGGGTCCTAAGGATCCACAAAGACTTGGAACTTGCTAAAAACCTCCTGCATATTAGTAAACCGGTGGAGGAGCCCAAGGAGGAGGAATTGTTAGACAGGGTGGACAGATTAGAAAAGGAGATACAAGAGCTCAAAGGGGCTATAAAAAAAATGGAAAGAGCTAAGGGAAAAGGGATTCTTCAAAGTGATGAGGAAGAGGGGGTTATTGCTGAAGTCTTCAAGAAGCTACAGTCCTTAGATGGCAAATTGGGGAATGCTAAAAGCCGCAATGACTGCATATTGTCTTCCCTCAAAAGCATTTATAATTTCATTAAACAACATGTTCATAGTGTATGCAACCTCAGCGGGATTACTGAAGACATTTGGGGCCCTAAAGAGAAAAGAGATATGGAAATTTCTTAGGCGGATCTGAAAGACCCTTCTCAGGCCACAGTCATTGCATTCTTTGTCTCGCTGCAAATGATCAAAACCAAGATTGACAGGGCTATCAAGTAAAGTGGAGCTGTGTTGTTGTTTACTGGCTGCGAAGTTGCTAATGACTGGTGGATCTGGTGTTGTTTTTTGGTGGAGATATTCTATGATAGATATATCTTGTTTGTTTTTTGATCTCTTCTGCTATTTTTTAGATCATTGTATGACTGGATCCTTTCTATTAATATGTTGTTTTATCTAGCTATTGAGTCCTCTGAGGTTGGTTGCTTTTCTCTTCTCTGGGCTGTTTCTCCCACTTTGGTATCTGTCTTTTGAGCCCTTTTGTATACAGGGTATACTGCCTTCAAAACTATTTTCCCTTAATAAAAAAAATAAGCTGGAAAATACTACTTTATTCTTAAGAGCCAGATTGTGTGACATGAGTAAGATTAAATAATATCAGTGTTACATGCAAAAACTATATTATAGCTCTGGCAACATAAACGATCCTACTATGAGGATGCGTTATATAGAATCTTTTCCTTCATATTTTGCCATAGAATATAAAAAGGCCATGCATGGAAAAACTCCAAATGAGTTAATTTTTGGTGCTATTAATCAGATTATAGATGAAAATAGTGCAAGGCTTTGCAGAGAAAAGAAGGAGAGAAAAGAAGCACTTAAGGCTGAGAAAGCCTTAGGACATAAATTTTTCCAGATGATTGACAATGACCCTTTCGAGTGTGATACAAGAAAATCCCTTAAGAAGATTGGTATGTAAAGATTGTTCTTATTTTTTAAAGGGGAAGGGTCATAGGAGTTATAACAAGTATAAAAATAATTCTTTTGTACAACAGAAGCCATTCAGAAAATCTGTGTTCAGAAAAAAGTAGTATGTAGGAAAAAGAAAGAAATTTGTTCCTACTTGTTCTATTTGTAAAGGAAAGCATTATGCAACTGAGTGTCCTCAGAAGAATAAATAAAAAGGAAAAGCTAAGGTAAATGCTCCTGCCACCAAGGTTATTACAGAACAAGCTTATTGTCTAGTCAGTGACTCTGACAGTTACTCATCAGATATCTCATATCAGTCTTCTGAAGATTTCCAGATCAATGTTGTACAGTATTCTAATTCTAATTCAGATAGTGATAGTACTAATTATAGTTATGATTCTTTGCCATCATTTTTCAATATGGTGGTATGTGTAAATATGAATGCAAGTTTCCTGCATCCATTGATGTCATTATCTTTTGAACTTCTTCTTCAACAATTGCAGCTCAGAAAAACTGAGTATGAAGATTGTTCCCCATGCGATACTACTAGGAAAATATTCCTATCAAACAACGTTCGTGAATTAGAAGGAATATTCCATCAGCAATCAAGAATTGAGAAAGAAAGAAAGCTTAGAGAACAAGAAGAAGAAGATGAAAAATTATATTGTACAAAACAACCATATTCTCCAGTCCCGTCCAGACCACCATTCCAAGTACGAGTACGTCAAAGACATAATCCTGTCAGAGTATGAGGTGGAAATTGGAGAGGCAGAGGAAGAGGAATTTTAATTCCTTAAAGGAGTTTCCTATTTCTCTTCCTAGAAGAGAAAACAGAAGAAGAATGTCAGGAACCTGTTCTAGTAAGCACAGATATTATAGTTCTTGATCCAGAAACAAGAAGAACCTGGAGAACTAACAGAATACAATTCCTCTAGAAAGTCATAGCAAAGGCCACTGAAGAATTTAAGAATCTTATTGAAGAAGAAGAAATAGAAAATAAATAAAAAGAAGCCGATGAAGACCTAGAAGAAGCTTATCAGTAGAAATTCTTCTTCAAGATGCACAAGAAGGTGTCTCAGAAGAAAGTCCAAATACAGAGGTATGTACAATTAAGAGTGCCCATAATCCTTTCATATCTATCACCATCTGCATTCCCAATATAAATCCATATACCACAGATGCAATGATAGATACTGGGGCAGACATCAGTATGCTTAGATCTAGAGCAATACCTCCAGACTGCTGGAATGAAACGTACCTGAAAATCCATTTTGATAAGAAAGAAGTTATTTCTAGATTTGTGGCCTATGTACCTATTAGTATAGAAGTATATCAAAGAACCCTTAGATTCTATCAGCATGACATGATATCCTATGACTATTTAATAGGTGTTGATTCTTTGCAAGATTGTGGAACCTTTAGTCTAAACAAGGATTACATTTCCCTGTTTAATCCTAATATTCAAATCCCTAGAATGTATACTTTCTAGACTAGAGTTACCTTTCCTATAACAATAAAAAAGAGCCTAATCATGAATGGATACATAAATCCATTGCTCTATGTAAATCCAATATTGATGATATTCTTTCAAAGATCAAAAAAGATCTTTGCTCTGACAATTCTCACGCTTTCATTTCAAGAAGAAATTATTTTTGCTCTCTAGATTTACAGCTGCAGAAAGATGATAAAGGCAATGAGATTGTGCCCAAATTCAAGGCACACCACAGAGGCATGATTCTGGCTGAGCGAAAAGAATCCCATCAGGAAATCAAGAAGCTAATGCAAGGTGGTTTCATTCAAGAATCAAGTTCACCTTGGGCATGTGCAGCCTTCTATGTAAATAAAAGAAGTGAGCAGCTGCGACAGAAGAAAAGACTTGTAGTTGATTACAAGCCTTTAAATAAATTTGTTTCAGCAGTACAACATCCCATTCCTGCCAAGGATGATCTTATAGCCAGAATCAAAGGATCAAAGGTCTACAGCAAGTTTGATCTCAAGAGTGGTTTTTAGCAGATCTTCCTCAAACTAGAAGACATGTACAAGACTGCATTTGTTGTCCCTGGTGGACAATATGAATGGAAGGTACTTCCCTTTGGTCTCAAGACTACACCTTCTATTTTCCAAAAGAAGATGGATTCAATATTTGGTGATTTATCTAATTTTTTGCTGGTATACATTGATGATATTTTAGTATTTTCCAAATCACCAAAGGAACACATTGAGCATTTAGAAAAATTCTATGAGACAGTGTATAATAATGGATTATGTCTGTCTCCAACAAAAATGGATGTGTTCAAAGATGAAATGGAATTCTTAGGAATAACAATTAAAGATGGATCCATTGAAATGCAGAAACACGTTGTTTCTAGAATCCAAGAGTTTCCTGATGAAATCAAAGAAAAAGATCAATTGCAGAGATTTCTTGGGTGTGTAAATTATGTTGCAGGATTCTACCAGAACATTGCTACTGACATAATTCTTTTAAATAAAATATTGAAGAAAAATGCTCATGCCTGGTCTGAAGATATAACACAGGCTGTATAAAGAATAAAGAAACAGGTTCTTAGCTTACCTACTATGTCCTTGCCAGGGAAAGGATTGAAGATAATTGAAACAGATGCAAGTGAGAATTTTTGAGGAGCTTTTCTCAGAGAAAAAATAGAACAAGGTAAATAAAAGGTATGTAGATTCACATCTGGATCTTTTAAGGGTTCTGAGTTGAAATATCATTCAACTCACAAGGAAATTCTTGCAGCAAAGAAGGCTATTAAAGTTTTCTTATTTTTTGTTCAAAATGAACACTTCATTCTCAGAATAGATCTTAAAGATTTCAAGGAAAGAATAAGAAATGGTGATCCGTCTAATAAGACTGCATTTAATAGAATGAAGAGATGGGGAATGTGGTTCGAAAATTTCAGCTTTGAAGTCGAACACATAAAAGGAAAAGATAATTCTCTTGCAGACTTTGCTAGTAGAGAATTAAATTTTACCAGGAATGTTAATGTCACTCAAATCTTTCATGAGTTTGTTGAAAGCATATGGGAAACCAGAACTTATCAGAATTATCTGGAATCAAAGAAAAGGTGTGATAATACTATGTCTTGGGAAGCACAACATTTACTTATTTCCCGAGGAATTATTTCAGTATCACCTTATCAAATGACAGAGGTTGCCTGCATATTTGTAGATCCAAAAGTACCTACAACTGAATTCCACACAATACAAGATCCTATGATTTTCTGCACATTGCATTGGAAATGGAGGCACTCTAGATATTTTGAGCCTGTTAATGAAAATAGGCCCATTAAAGGATTAAGATTAAGGCAGTTGATTCCTTGATCTAATACTCTATGGAGATTTGAGTTTTCCAGACTTTGGCCAGAAGGACATCCTTTACAAAGTGATATTTGGAATAAAACAAAATACAAAATACAAAACAAAATACACACACCAGATGTAAATTAAATTTATTATAAGTTTTGGCCACTTTAGATATTTTGAATCCAGGCTTGGTGTCATCGTCATAACTCGCAAGGAAGTGAAAAGATGGCTTTGGAAACAGTAAGGGCCATGGTATTTTAGGGAAGAGGAGCATTGTCCCGGTTCCTAGAAGAAGTATTGTTAATTATCATGGCAAAGCTCACTACCATCACTGTTGTCAGAATGCAGACTTTCTATAAAAGATGGAACGACATTCTGTCTTCTCCCACTGCTGTCAAAATGATGTATCGAAATGTTCCCATCGTCTATAGTACTCTATACACCTGCATTTTTCATTCAACTTCCTTGGACCAGATGTGAATCCGCACTTGATGACATGAAATAATTGGTTATAGACCCTGTAACTGAATATTTTTTAAAACACCGACCCATCCCCAGCATCGATAATAATCATATGGTATTAAGACGGGATAAAAACACTGAACGTGTATGTGTCTGCAAGAGCATCTACTGTCTCTCTCACAGTGAAATTTTGTTCCAGACATTTTTCGCCATATGTAACCCTGCTACTAACTCTTCCAAATGCCTTCCCTATCTGAAGGGCTCATATAGGTGGAAGTTTAGTGGGATGGCATTTCACCCTTACACCAGGCATTGTACTCTTCTCATTGGCCGAAGTGATGACGAGGATGAGATCTATATGGGAAGTGTTGACAGACAGATTGTAATAGACATTTAGGGGAGAGGAGCCAGTCATGGTGCATTACCCAATAGTGGTGAGGGTAGTTGACATATTTGACTCCAGTTTTTACACAGTAAAATATTAATAATTGAATGAATACTATCCTATAAATGTACAAACACTCTTCAAAACTGATGTGTCTATCACTTTTCATGTACAGCCATGAATCTATCAACAATAGAATAGTCGATATCATTTTAAACATAAAATAACATATATTATACTTCCATGTTTGCCAAATTTAAAGTCAACATGTATTTAATACAAGGATATATAATTGTATTTCACCCCTATACAAAATTTATACCACATCATCATACCAGTTTGATGTCACTTTTCATATAATTTAAGTTCCCATTTTACAGTGTAAAAGGTCTTGTCATACACACACTTTGGGGCAGGTTCTCACAAGCAGAAGTCCAAAGTGCACCATTTTCAAATACAAGTTGTCTTTTAAGCATTAACTTTCTCACCATTTTCTATACCAGCTACTCCCATAATGATGTACCTACATATTTTCAACAAATGTGAGGCTCAAGAAACAAAGATTAATTGAAATGAGAAATCAAATCAAATTGAACTTCAAATATGAGTATTGAAATAAAATATCATAAATCTTGATCCACCCCTATCAGTTTCACCCAATCAAAAACAAGCACAAGGATCAACCAATTTTACCCAATCAAAAAAAGCACAAGGATCAATCAACTACAACACTTTTCATATCTCCTATAAATCTAGTTCCTCAACTGCTCTGAAATTTTATTCAGTTAGTGTTATTTTGCTAGTGCATGACAATTACAGTTCCAAGCTGTCGTAATCAACTGTTATTCCACATCATAGTGCCACATAGTAAGTTCTTAACTCTGTTGTTATATTGATGCACATTCATTTAATTTTAATTTATTTATTTTTGTCAATCTATATATGGGAGGGGAGCCTGTAAAAAACCTGGTAATCCCAAAAATCTGTCAAAAGAAGCGCTTGAGAATTCTCTACAGCCCAATCTACTTTGCAAACAAATCTGACATGTAACCCACCATGCATACTTGTTGGTGCATACTTTATGTTGCCTTTTCATGTAGATGTATATTAACAAGTAATTCTAGACTAAATTAATAAAATTTGTATTTCATATTTACAAGTAGATGTATGTTCTATAGACGTATATTTACAAGAAATTCCAGGCTAAATTAATGAAAGGCTCTATATTTACAAATAGATATATACGAAATATAAATCTACTTTGCAAACAAATCTGACATGTAACCCACCGTGCATACTTGTTGGTGCATACTTTATGCTGCCTTTTCATGTAGATATATATTAACAAGTAATTCCAGACTAAATTAATGAAATATGTATTTCATATTTACAAGTAGCTATATGTTTTGTAGACATATATTTACAAGAAATTCCAGGGTAAATTAATGAAAGACTCTATATTTACAAATAGATATATACGAAATATACATCTACTTGTAAAAAAACATATACAAAATACACATCTGAATGTAAATATACATCTATAGAATATACAACGACAAGAAAAGGCAGCATAAAATATATAGTTACATGAAAATGAAGCATAAAATATACAACTACATGAAAAGGCAGCATAAAATATGCATCTAACATGTAATTACTTGTAAGTATACATATACATATTTCTTCAATTTATCCTGGAATTACTTGTAAATATAAATCTACATGTACACATACATCTACAAGTTTCATTAATTTAGCTCAGAATTACTTGTGAATATTCATCTACATTAAAAGGAAGCATACAACTATATTGCATGTTGCCTTTTTCATGTAGATGTATATTTGGTCATAAATTCAAATTTGTATTTGTTTCAATAACATTGCCTTCCTCTGTACTAGCCCCATTTTCACCTTTGATTTTTGAAGTATCCATTGCTCAGAACATAGGAACTCATATCAAATGGCTACACTTCCTTTTACATTTGTTGATTCAATATTCTAAATATCTCATTGTTGTAAGTTACATTGGTTTGGTAAATTTATATATCTTAATAGGTTTTTATTGACATCATGAGGAGAAGGCAACTTCCAAAAAGAGTAAGACCTGCATGTGCCAAAATTAGGGGAGAAAGATTTCTGCCAAGTGAAGAACATGAAGAAGAGGCTATCAATACCCCACCTCAAGATGTCAATGACACACCACATGAAGAAGTAAATTTCCAAGCAATAAGAGTGAGCCCTTCAACACAAAATGTGTCAAAGCCAAGATCTGATTGGAACAAGTCTGATATGAATAATTCCATGAAAGATGTTGAAGATTCTGGATACTCTACACGTGCTGCTGTAAAAAAATGGGGTATACCAGTGACCACCCTTACTTCTTGGCTGATGGGCATTACCACCACTAAAAGAAAGGGTCCACCAACAATTCTAACAGATGAAGAAGAGATGGAGATAGTGAGTTGGTGTCATGAAATGGTTGACATGGGACATGGGTTAGAAATTATACAACTTAAGACATGTGTGGCACAAATATGTGAAACAAGGTCTAACCCATTCACGGATGTTTTTCCAGGTAAGTCATGGTGGGCAGGTTTTAAAAAAAGACACCCAAATCTAACATTAAGGACATCTGAAGGCCTTGATAAGGATCGAGCAGTGTGTTTGAGGCCATCAATTGTCATTTCCTTCTACATTAACTTGTCTAAAGCTTATGATGCCAACCCATATGGACCAAACCGAATATGGAATTGTGATGAAACTAGATTACAAGCTGGAAGGAACTGTGGTATGAGAGTGCTTGCTAAAAGGGGTAGTAGGAGTGTGCCATATATCATCCCAAAAAGTAGAGAATGGATTACCATATTGTGTTGTGTAAATGCCGTTGGACAAAGCATTCTAGGATTCTATCTTTTTAAGGGGAAGAGCCATTTAGAAAATTATATTGCAGGTTGTGAGCTTGGAGCTTGCATGGCAACACAATCACATGCATGGATGACAAAAGATTTATTCATGAACTGGTTACATCACTTTGCATCATCTATACCTGGTGGAGTGTTTCCTACCAATAGGCATTTACTAATTTTTGATGGCCATGGTTCACATGTTGCTTTGGGGACAATTCAAGAAGCCAAGAGTTTGGGGATTGATTTGTTAACATTGCCTGCACACACCTCTCATAAATTACATCCATTGGATGTGAGTGTCTTTTCTCCATTCAAAACATACTTCAAGGAGGAGAGACTCAAATAGATAGTTGTAAACCATGGGATAGATGTGAAAAGGGATGAATTAGCTAAGTTAGGGAGCAAAGCATTCAGAATGGCTCTTACACCTAGCAACATTAAATTAGGATTCAAAAGAACAGGGATATGGCCTCTTAATCCCAATGCCTTGGATGAAGACATGGGACCAAGTAGAAAATTTGACACATCTTTTCAAGATGATGCTGGTGCAGCAGAAAATATGCTTCATCTATCTAGGGTTGATTTAGAGCAAAGTGAAGATGCTCAGATGGTGCCTAACAAACAATTGGAGAAAGAATCAAAACCTCAGCAGATGTAGATAAATATAAATGAATGTGTTACTCAACAATTGGAAACTCTAAACAGAAATAATCAAATCGATGAATCACTATCTTTTCCCATAGAAGATAGCCCTCCCGATTGGATGAAAGAAGCAGCTCTTAATCTTGGTGTCAACTTGAACTTCAATAATGAAGAGGTCAGCCTCTCTTTACCCTCTCATCCAACACTACTTCATGACTCAGATTTGGTGCACTACTATGTTGGCAGTCAACCTAAAGAAAATGATGTAGATTCATGGTTAGAGGCAGCAGGGGTATTAGGGGCAGATTCAAACCAAACTTGTGTGGCAAACCAAGGACAAAAAACTCTTGGTAGATTCTTGAAACTCCCTGTGGAAAAGGTTAGAGAATCATTAACGTAAAATAGTACTTCTGGTATAAGATTGAGTAGGGAATCTCTACTAATTACCACATATCAGTACATGGAGCTTTTGGTTGAGAAAGAGAACAGAAAAAAAGAAATAGATGAATTGAAGCAAAGAAAAAAGGAACAAATCTAGGAGAAGAAGGCTGAACGAATTGTTGAAAGGGAAAGGAAGGAATAGGAAAATATTGAAAAATAATATAGAAGGAAAACAAAGGAGCACCAAAAGTTGATTCAAAGGAAAGAAAGGGAACAGAAAAAGGAACAGGAAAGGATTCAAAGGGATCAAGAGATAAAGGAGAAGGAGTTTGAGAAGGCAAGAAGAGAGTTATAGTGGACATTAAAAAAAACATTGTAATCACAAAAACCATCAAAAGAAGTGCGTGAGAATTCTCTACAGCCCCATCTCCTTTGCCAACACATTTGACATGCAGATCACTATACACATGAACTGGAGTGTGAGGTGTCTCAAATTCCGAATTTTCATGGTGCAGACCAATAGCTGTTAGTAGAAACCCCCACAGTTTATTGTATTCGCTGCCACTTATCACTAAAACAATCACTGTTTCCGAGGACAGCGAAATCCACACATAGGTATACGGTAGTAATAAACAACAAGTAATTTTCATGTAGATGTTTATTAACAAGTAATTCCAGACTAAATTAATGAAACCTGTATTTCATATTTACAAGTAGCTGTGTGTTCTGTAGACGTATATTTACAAGAAATTCCAGGCTGAATTACGGAAAGGCTCTGTATTTGCAAATAGATATATAAGAAATATACATCTACTTGTAAAGATACATCTACAGAATACACATCTGGATCTAAATATACATCTACAGAATATACAACGACAAAAAAAGGCAGCATAAATAATACAGTTACGTGAAAATGAAGCATTAAATATACAACTACATGAAAAGGCAGCATAAAATATGCATCTAACATGTAATTTTTTGTAAGTATATATATATATATATATACATATTTCTTCAATTTAGCCTAGAATTACTTGTAAATATAAATCTAATAGTACACATACATCTGCAGGTTTCATTACTTTAGACTGGAATTACTTGTTGATATACATCTTACATGAATTAGTTTGCAAAGTAGATTGGGCTGTAGAGAATTACTTGGGCAGCATAAAGTATACAGTTTCAATAATTTAGCTCACAATTACTTTTGAATATTCATCTACATTTAGAGGCAACATAAAGTATACAGTTTCATTAATTTAGCTCAGAATTACTTGTGAATATTCATCTACCTTTGATTTTTTGAAGTATCCATTTCTCAGAACATAGGCACTCATATCAAATGGCTACACTTGAGAATTACGTTTGATGATTCAATATGCTGAATATCTCATTGTTGTAAGTTACATCGGTTTGGTGAATTTAACTATATTAGCAGGTTTT
>CM034147.1:510806041-510817598 GCA_019776745.2 Taxus chinensis
CACTTCGTGCCCAGCAGAGATCAAGACTGCGCGCGTATAAAAAAATGGCTTAGTGCACCACTCAGCCTCCATTACTAGTTGAAAGGATAACGTTATGAACACTAGGCTCAATAGTTTCTTAATTTGAACATGTTTATATAAGAATATCAATGGTCTAGCTTAGTGTCCACTAAACTCCTATCATTACTGCTTTCTCATTATAATCAATATCTATTGAGCTTTGGATTGATACTATTTTTCATTGATTGTAATTGTATCGTATTGGCTGAATTTACTTGGTGGACCAATGCTTACACTACATTCCATCAAAAGGGGTCAAGACTTATTTTATTTATCCTAAGATACATCTTTTAAATTATAATTCCTATTAGTTTGTATCAAATAAATGTTTAACGACTGTTAAGCTCTACTAATAAGTGAAAGGAATGACATAGTAGCTGCTAGGCTCAATAATTTATTGATTTGGAAATAGTAATAGAATAAAAAATTATCATACATCTTAACAGTCGTTAGGCTCATCCCAATACCTTTTTTTATTGTAAACACTATCTTTACAACTTCTAATTTTTACTATATTTCATTGATTATAATTGTATCCTATGTCTTGTATTAGCACTAATGTAGAATGGTGAAGCACTATATACCCTTGAGAGTAAGTGATCTTTTTGTAGTTTTTTGATAATATATATCATTGCAACATATTATTCACATCAGTTCTTATCAAAGAAAATGCTTAGCCACCACTAAGCTACTTTATTTATTGAAAGCAATGACATAGTGGCTGCTAGGCTCAACAGTTTCCTAATTTGGAAATAGCAATAGAAAAATAAATCATGATATAGATTAGTGGTTACTAGGCTCATACTATTACCTTTTTTCATTATAAACACTATCTTTACAAATCTAAAGCGCTACTATTTTTCAATTTTTAAATGCAAAAAATACCTTTTGAGATTTGAGAATTTTCATTCCACGTGTCGTCGTTTTAGTGGGTACTATTTATATTACAATATCGCAGATTCATATAGGTTTAAAATATTTTACACTCATTTCTTTATATATAAATTTCATAATAAACATGTCAATTATAATGTTTTCTAACTATTAGGTTAACACTTGCCACATGGAATAGAGTAATTGTACAATTATATTTCATTAGCGAACTACATCTAACATTGTTTGGGACGATTTTAATAAAAATAAAAATAAATGTGCCTATACATTTATACAATTTATTTGTTCAGTTTTCTTATAATATTATATGTTTTATTATTTTTTTACTATTTCAAGCTATAACCAATAACAAAATGTGTTGTTTTTATTATTATTTATTTTTTCGATATCTTGTACCTTTTCTTAATGAGTGGTAAATTAAAAATTTTAATTGTGAATTCCCTCACATTTGAGAGTATTTGAAATTTGAAAATACTCTCAAATTATCCTGTTCTTTCGCTTAATGTTGAGAAAAGTCTAATTTTCAAATTTTCATATCTCACACTTTTTATATTTTCTAAATTTTTATCATGGAATGTGCCAAAAAATAGTAAATACCCTAGAGAACTTTTTTTGGGGTTTCTATTTATTTGGTCTTGCTGAAAAGAAACTAGTGAAATCATAGAACAATACAAGAAATTCGTATATTGCAAGATTGAGTGTAAGAATCCCAACTACTTTAGTAAGGGAACAATTAGGATATAATTATAATCTTGTTTGTAGAGAAAGAATGCAAAGGACACACACAAAGGAGGCACACCAAGGACACACACATAGGAGGGAAGGAAAAGGGGTTGCAGATAAAGTTGTGCAAATAGTTAGTTCGATGCAGCAGATGGAGCATTAAAGACATCACCAACCATGAAATAATATCATATCTAAATAAGGTATTTAACAAAAATGTATATTATAGTAAATGTGTAACTTTTTTATTGCAAGATTGTTCATTTGTTTTTTTCTTGGAATAGTTCATCTCTTGTTCACATCAATCCAACCTTTCTTTTCCCTACAAAAATGCACTTCACTAATCTGAAAATGGTATTGTTATTTTTTTTTACTTTTAAAAATTTCCAGATTCTTGAATTTGTATATTTAAAAATTGATCAAGAGTGCTAAATTGAACTAATTTGGGTGTTTTGAAACCCCAAATTTTCAAAAAAAAATATTGAAGATCAATTAATCATTTTAAAATTCAATTTATTGCTTCAAAAAATTAATCAATTAATCCAATTAATGATTTTTATCTGATCAAAAGATTCACAAACTGAAAAAAAATCCACAACAAGAAATTGATAACGGAGTTCACCCGTAGGCTATGTCTCTGGATTCACAAAAAGTGAATCATTATATTAATAGTAAAAATAATTATAATTACTTTTATAAAATGACAATAGACCTTTATACCTTAAGTGAAGATTAAAAAAAAGGTTTGTAGACTTTGATTTCCTGTCAGAAACTATCCACAAGTTTACATGTGGCTCCACAGGCTCTCCATAGTGCTCTTCCTATGAAATGTGACCAAAAATAACCCACACCAAAAAATGTACAAAACTTCGTGGAAAATTAATACCACTAATGTCTTCGTATCAAAATTATGATCAACTTTTGGTTTTTACACCAAGCTCTGAAAATGTCTGGAGCATAAGTTCCTAAAAAATGAGCCTTTTCTGTAACTTTCTCTATTCTACCTTGATAACAGTCTCTGCACTTTATATATTTACAATACTCAATGAGCTCATTTTATATACAACTGTCAAGTTGATCTTGGTGAGTATGGTTGGAGTCGCTTTGGTATATGGTATGTGATGAGGTTAAGGGGTGGAGTCACCCTACCTCCTTCTACGCCAAACACTTTGTGTCGGTGCATTACCAAACAATGGGTAATAATCCCACATCGTGTCATGTGGATGAAGAGGTTGAATGTAGGTTTAAAAATAGGACCTGGTTGGCATATATTCATGTTTCTTAGGCCACATGGCCTCTGTCTTTAGTTATGTCACATAATTTTCTGGCTGAGTCGTTGGTTGAAATGTCCATTGTGGGACTGAGTTGGTTATGTTGTGTTTAGTTTACTCCACATTGAGTAATGTGGGTAGCCTCGTAGCATTGTATCTCACCAATTCCCAAATGGACCAACGATGGATTTGTTGCATTATCCACCCACGTTGTGGCTATGTTGCAAATTGGATTTTACCCTTCGGGGCCAATTTTTGCATTGATATGGATCCCTAAATGGTTTTTTTGCTACACAATAAATATATAGGTGCCGAGCTATATGTGAAACAGCCAAGTCCACTATTGACCTGCCGTATATTAGTTCCATGCCATGCCATGTGGAATCCTTTCCGAGTTGGTCATGGATAAGAAATTTGGAGGATGAGTATGATAAGTGATGAGGCATGTACCGACATACTGAGATCATGGATCTACCATTGGGGAAAAATAACCATGTGGAATGTAATCCATTTGGTCAATGTGGTGATAATAACTGAACAATTGTAGGTAAAACTGTGATTAACTCGAGTGGGGATTTGATCACTCCATCGAGCTAGAAATATAGCTCATGCGAGCTCAATATCGACCCTGCAATACAAAATCAACTCTCCAAACCATATAGTCCCACATTGGGAGAGTTAGAAAAATATCTTGTATATAAAATCCTATATACGATAATGGCAATATGAGAATACGCAACAAAGGCACCCCTCCTACAAAAGAGTTTTCCAAACCTGGATTGAGGGCTCCCCAGCCAGTAAATAAGGGAGGTGTACTAAATTTTTCATGTGTCAAATACTAGAGGTCTCGAAAACACAAATACTTTACCTTTTTCACCTTTTTCCAAAATCTGCCACATGCCAACACGTAATTCACTAGTTGACTAACTGTGGACCCATTTTCAAACTACAGTCTTTGACTTGTGATAACTTTTGCATCTGGACTCCATTCCTAGATGTTCTTGGCATACCGTTGGAAAGGTCTCAAAACATATCTATAGTGTGGTAATGGTTTAGGGAGGTTTAGGAAACTTCCAACACCCTAAAAATCCTTTGTATCGCTCCTCTCAGCTGGGAGTGCTTTTTTTCCACAAAACATTGTTACGTATTAACCCACTAAAACATGTTATCTCTTCCTACAATCACACAAACACATACAAGAATTGTGAAAAAGAATCATAGGTTAATAAAATGAAAATTTTGATTAGTTAGTCACAAATGAATAGTAATATATTAACACCCATTCTGCAGTAGAAACTAGTGGCCCACTAATACTCGGTAATCCTATTAACTTCTACACACAATTGTGAACTGTCGATCCTTTAATAATGTTGATATTCTGTGATACAGAAATATCAAAAATTACAATTCCATAAACATAGATCAGTACTAGACAACTAGACCACCATTAATTAGGCTAATGCCCATTGATCATATGAAATTATAACACTGCAAATATCATGATCCATAATGTTTAGAACATCAATGCCAAAAATAGCTATAGTCAAGACCGAATCACACGAATCTTCCAATTCTCTCCACACACACCAAAATGTAAAAGGAGAGATCAAACTATAATTGTTCTTACCCAAAACGGTGAACTTCCATTTTCTGCAAATAATCACCAAACATGCTTGTACACCAGTTTGTTAGTGCAAATAATGTACACACTTATTATAACTACACGAGGTAGTTACAAAAAAATTCCCTAAAAATAAGGTTCATCATTTATGTGCAAGTAATTTGAATAGACACAATAAGTTTGTATATTACCTACAATATCAAACAAGTATCACATAATTGCACAATGACATTTAACAACAACAATTGAAAATGCACTCCAAAAATAGACATTACCATATGCCCACTGAATCTGCTTACTGCTACTAAAAATAGAAAATGGTATATTTTCATCCTTAACAAGTAAGAATTTAAACCTGAGTATTTTAAACCTATCTCCCAGATCCTCTTACAGGTGACCCCAATTTCCCAATTTCAAAGCAATAAAAATATGTGAATATTTCCTTTCAACATACATCAGAAACCCACAAAATGCTCTAAATAATTTTGCATTCTTTCAACAATTATAGCTATGCAAATGTAAATCTATCCAACTCACTCGAGTTTACATTTTCTGTATCAAAATAGAATGGAATCATTTGTGTTTAATTGAAAATAGATCAAACATTGATTCAATTTTAACTAATGGTTTAAAAACTTCTTTTACCTTATAGACCAAATTTTTATTACCATGCAGTGGATGGATTGTTTGGATGAAGTCTCTAGTAGTTATCAAACCTTGTGTCCACTCATACCGACAATTAGTGCAATAATTCATCTTTTTTTCTCTATGCTTTTAAGGTGAGGAATTCTTCTTACCATTTCTCGCACATTGAAAGCTACGAAATTGGTTTTTCAGCTCATCTGGAAAATGACTTCTGCAAAAAAAAATTCCTCTTCCAACAAAAGGCCACATAATGATTAGTACCTCCATAAAACGTGTATGGAAAATCATTCATCGTCTTCTGTATATTAAACCCATACTATTTTAAAATAAAGAGTAGATACTCATAAGTTTTACCTTATTTTCCATATTTATGATTATGATAAGAAATAGGAGGTGGAATTCCGTTACCTCTTCTCTTAACCTTCTTACCATTCCCATTATGTTGTGTTAGTGGGGTATACACTTTTGTATCAGAAGCTTGTCTTCCTCCAACATTCTTGTATGCCTTTCCAATATTCATTTCCCACACTAAAGTAATAACCCAAACTTTCATAATGAGGATGATCCTCGACCTGTATTGGGTTAGTCCTACCTTGGTTGTTCTTACCAAGGTTGATTCCATTAAAACCCATTTTATCTAACAACTTAGATCTCAATATACCTTTAGTGTATCTTTCAAAACCAGCCAAAAGCAAGCATACCTAAATTCCAAGTCTAAATGGGATGAGGAATATTGATGGTGTCATACTTACATTGCATTCATCCGTCATTTTTTTTTCATCTTTAGTCAAGGGCTCTTTCCCCTTTCTGGTCACCATTATTACAATCTTGCCAAGATCTCATCCTTGGCTTGTATTTTCAAGTTTCAGTCAAGCATTTTCCTCTTCTAAGGAGAAATACATAGAACTCAGGAAAGATAGTTCTCTTCTATGGATTTGGTGATTATAAGCTTCAACTTCCTCAAGCTTATGCCTATGTTTGACAATATGCCCATAGTGCACCTATACCTGTTCAACCACTGAAATAATTGCACTAACTTGAAGCAATCACAATGTTAAATTGGATTCAACTGGAATAAAATATCGAACTAAACTAGATCTGATACCAAACTTGATCTGAAAATGGTACTATTATTTTTTTTGTTCTTTTAAAAATTTCTAGATTCTTGAATTTGTAGATTTAAAAATTGATCAAGAGTGCTAAATCAAACTAATTTTGGTGTTTTGAAACCCCCAATTTTCAAAACACTTCTTGATGATCAATTAGTCATGTTAAAATTCAATTTCTTGCTTCACCAAATTAATCAATTAATCTAATTAATGATTTTAATCTGATCAAAATCTTCACAAACTGAAAACTAAATCCACAACAAGAAATTGATAATGAAGTTCACCCATATACTATATATTTGGATTCACAGAAAAGTGAATCAGTCTATTACTAGTCCAAAGAAGTACAATTACTCTTTCAAAATGATGATAGACCTTTTTACCTGAAGTGAATATTAAAAAAACAGGTTTATAGACTTTGATTTTCCTGTTATGAAACTATCCACAAGTTTACTCATGGCTTCACATAGGCTCTCCATAATGCTCTTCCCGTGCAAGTGAAACTGAAAACATGCCCACACTAGAAAATATACAACACTTTGTGGAAAATTAGGACCACCAATGTATTTGTATCAAAATTCTCGAAAAAAATTGGTTTTTACACCAAGCTCTGAAAATGTCGGAGCATAAGATGCCTCAAAAAATGATGCCTTTTCTTCAACATTCTCTATATTTTGCCTTTTAACACAATCTTTACACTGTCTGTGCTCTACAATACCAGTGCAGATCTAATCTGACTATCACAATTGAGCTACTCTTGGCGAGTTGGAAATGTGCTACTTTGGTTGTTATTCGATGAGGTCATGGGTTTAAATCACCCCTCCTACTCCTTTTGCGCATCGGTGCACTTTGTACCTTAACGGTGGGTAATAATCCCACATCGACTGTGCAAGATGAGGAGGTTGAATGATATTTTAAAATAGGACCACCTTAGCCTATATTTGCATGTGGTTTAGGCCACGAATCCACCACATTTTTGTTACACCACACAATGTAGGTGGCCAAGTCATTGGTTGAAATGCCCATGTGGACCGAGCTGGTTGTGTTTGTTTGGTTTATCTGCCTGAGATGATGGGCCCCATTGCAAATTATGTTGCCCTTTGGGGCAAAATGGTCCGCATTCATATGGCATTGCCACGATTATGGTTGTGTGCATTGCGCCAATATATATAAGTACCGAGCTATGTTTATCTGCTGGGTTGTTGGTAGAGTATATTAGTTCCACCGTGTAATGTGGAACCACTACTAAGATGGTCGTGGATAGTAGAGATAAGCCCAAGTATCATAGGCGTTGAAATTTTTGAGATATGAGTTATGGATCCACCAAGGTAATAAGGAGATAGAATAATCCTGAGTTTATGTGCAAATAACTTGATAATTATGGATAATAAAGTGATCAACTTGGTGGGGAGTTAATCACTCCACCGAGCTAGAAATATAGCTTGCACGAGCTCAATTCGATCCTGAAATGAAAAATAAACTCTCACAACCATATAGTCCCACATTGGGAGAGTTAGAAAAATATGTGGCATATAAAATTGTAAATATGATAATGGCAATATGAGAATATAGTATGAACCTACCTAAGGGCCCCTAGCCAAAAAATAGTGGGGTCCACCAAAGTTTTCATGTGTCAAAGATCGGAGGCTCAAAAACACAAATTTTAACCTTTCCACCTTTTGCCAATCCGCCATGTGTCAACGCGTTATTTGCCAATTGACCACTGTTGACCCATTTTCAAACCACATATTTGACCCATGATAACTTTTGCATCTGAAATCCATTTTTGACATTCTTAGAATTGTCGGAAATCTATAAAAATATTTATAATGTGGTAATGGTTTAGAGAGGTTTAGGAAAATTAAATCACTTGAAAAATCCTATGGATCATCCACGACCCATTTCTTCTTACTTTTTTTTTTAATTGTCTTGTCAAACCACTTTATTATTCAAGAAAACAAGGATTATTTTGTGCCATAATGAAATAAAATTTAATCCCTTTTCATCTCTAGTTTTTACTTCATTTTAACGCTTTCATGTATTTGTTGTTCTTCGTCTCCCTTTGGATTTTTTTTTGGCTCTTTAGATATCTACCGTTCTAGGTATCCCTTTAGATTGCTTTTCCCCAATAATGATGTTATATAGTCAATAGTATTTAAAGTTTTTATGGTTTTAGAGACTCAAATTATTGTTTAAATATTCCTTACGACTTCCTTTTTCACTTTTTATTATGATGATAGAATAAACCCGATATAATTATTTCATTGTAGATTGTTTATATGGTTATTGAGTTGACTTTATGAGAAGATATTTGAGGTTTTACAAAATTATTTAAAACTATAGAATCATATTAGGTTTTCAATTGTATGATAATTTTTTGTACAATAGAAGGTAAACATAGTATCTATACACATAAAATTTACCAAATAAAAATTTTAATCACTATGTATTTAAATTTATATTTCCTTTTCCGCCCACTAAGCCATGAAAAAAAAACATATATTTGTAGTGACGATGATTTTATTATTTTTAAACAATATTATTAATAGGCCACATATTATTGGCATTAGATATAGTCTTGAAATATATATTAATTCATGATTCTACATGTATTTCTATGTATCCAAATGAATGCAATCAATCAAAAAAAAGGTGAGGAGCTTAGCGGCCGCTAGGCTCTAATTCTCTTTTGAAGAAAAGTTGTTTGAATCTCAGTGATAATTAAATCTATGTATAATAGTATAACACATAGAATGTTTTTTTTTAGAGCTTAGCAATCACTAGTTAAAGCTTAGAGAAAATAATACTCGCGAATTATTTATTATGAAAACTAGATATTTATACATTATTCTAGTTTACACTTTTAACTTCAAATTTTGAAGTTATTTTTTTTGAGGTTAGTGGCCACTAGGCTATGCCAAAAAATAATATTAGGAGCTTAGTGGCTGCTAGGTAATGACATTGAATAATATTTGGAGCCATGCGGTTGTTATGATTTTAAAAAATAGATTAAAATATTATGATCTTATCAGCCACTCAGATATGCCATAACATATTATTTGGAGCTTATAGTTGTTATGTGCATCCACAAAATAATATCTTAAAGATTAGAGCTACCAACATTTAACAAATTAAAGAATTATATTCTTAGCTTAGCATCCGGTAGGTTATTTTGCAACATATTATTTGGATATTAGCTTTCGCTAGGATTTGAAAAAAATAAGAAAAAAATAACAAGCTTAGTGGTCGATAGGGTATATCATAATACCATATCTGTAGCTTAGCAATCGCTAGGCAGTTACAGATTTTTTGAAATTTTAGGCCTTTAAGACACTACCAAAACATATTATTTACAACTTAGTGGTTGTTAAGGTTTAACATAATAAAGTAATACATTTCAAGACTAGCATCTACTAGGTATTTCCGTAACATATTATTTCGAGCTTAGCGGTCACTAGGATTTCAAAATTAAATTAAGGTAGTATGAAATTAGAGGCCGCAATGTGCTTCCACAACATAATATTCAGAGAAAAGTTTTAGATAGAATTTAACAATTTAAATGAAATTAATTTGAGCTTCGCAGATGTTAGTCTTTACAATGATCTAATAATTTAAGCTTAGCATTCGTTACGATTTATCACATTATATTTGGAGCATATACTTCGTCATTATTTAACACATTAAATTAATATTGTAGGATCCTAGTGCCCTCTAGGATATGCTTCATAATAATATTTGGAGGTTATTGGCGGTATACTTTAACAAATCAAATTAACATATTTTTAGCTTCCTGACATCTAGGTGCTTTCATAATATAATATTTCGAGCTTAGATGTTGGTAGAATTTAAAAATTAAAAGAATGATATTTTTAGCTTAGTGACCACTAGCTTATGATGAAACATATTTTTTGAATATTTGCATTCGTTAGGTTTTAACAAAAAAGTAAATATATGAGCGTAGCAGCCACTAGATTATGCCACAATAACATATTCTGAGCTTAGCAATTGCTAGTCATTTAGGGGAGGGGAGCCAGTCATGGTGCACCCTAACTTTGGCACACTATTTGCAACAGCAAAAAAAAACAGATGAATCACAAAAATCAGTCAAAAGAAGCGTGCCAAAATTCTCTGCACACTCATCACCTTTGCCAATTCAGCAGACACGTAGATCTCCGTACGCATGAGCTGGAGTGTGAGGTGTCCAAAAAACTACGTTTACATTCGAATGACCAAATCCGGTGAATGTCACCCCCCACCAGTTACTATGTTTGATGCCACTTAAGGCACATTAACTCGCTGTATATTGAGGACAGGGAAATCTGCGCATAGGGATATGGATGTCATAAATGGTTAAGGTGCCGTGTCAACCAAGAAAACGACATCAAACAAGCCACCACGCGGATTCAATGCTTGTGCTTCATGGTGTCACCTACTCCCAAAATGCCTCCAGCAGATAGACTGTATACCGCTCGAACCAGTAAAGAATGCAACAAAACAGTGCAAGCCATCGGACCAGGAGGGGAATGTCTACGGTTTTGGCGTGATAATTTTCTTCTTGCGACTTCACGTGTTCATGCTTACGGTTACGGCGTTGGGATCTTCTCATACTTGCGACTTCTTTCTTCAGAAATAACTCAGTGTTTCAGTTATAATCCTTCTGATCTACCATCTTTAATCTTGCCGTGGATGCTTCAAGACAGGTTTCATTCTGTTCTGTTCTGTGTCATTTACTTCTTTTATACAAACCCTCCTTAGTCATTTTAAAGTGAAGTTCAATTTGATTTGGTGGTTTTACATATTGAAAACTGACAGTTTTTTCTGTACACGTCTTACAGTGGTGGGGAGGAGCTCGTTCGGTTGACGGAGAATGATCCACGCAGATGCAGACACATTCCTTCAAATGTTTTTATCAACACATCAAAAGAGCTTGGAAATTGTTTGATTCTCTTCGAATATTAACAATCGATTCGGTTCTAATAGGTGAGTTTTTAACCCTCACTGAGGCAGTGACAGAAACAATTACTAATACTTCTTCTGTACTGGTAGATTGTGTTATATGTCTTCCTAGTTACGTGATTCCTTCTTGCAAAGACTTAAACTCCTATTGTTTATGAAAATTACAATATACTGAACATTAAAAAAAGCTGGGTGATCCAAAAAATGTGTCAAAAGAAGTGCGTGAGAGTTGAATCTTTTTACTTGTTGAATTTATATAAAATATATCAAAATAAGCA